>JAASAO010000657.1:0-63424 GCA_017311375.1 Mytilus coruscus | reverse complement strand
TTGAAAAGCTCACTTTAGTATGTAACAACATAAATCAGAATCATAACACGGTTTATGCTGTGGACAAGTGGAAATCTAAAAAGTACGATAAAACAAAACGATTCCGACCTCAAAGTAACATGTGAAAAAATCCGTGAATGAACATTTTACTCCAAACCTAAAATTCAAGATAAAATAATTAAGTTATATCTTTAAAATAAGAAAACTACCTTGACTGGTTTACTTATTGCATAATTTGTTTACGGTTGTATAACACGGCTAAAACAATAAAGCATTCGACCTGAGATTATATATAAAACAGTATATTTCACAATATACATGCACGAATTCAGCACTCTATGAAAAGTATCCTAATGCATATTTTAAAAAGGTACATTTTGATTTCAACCGTAATATTGTGAATATTTTGACATTTTGTAAAATAATAATGTGAAAAGGGGAACTCCGATGTGATTAGAGCACTGGCAATATATGAAGTAAGTCGATTTCTTATTATAATGTATCGTTTGCAAACAGTGTGGGGCGTTTAAAACTGTATTTTAAACAAATGAGTGTTAGACCCAAGCCGTCATCGAGAGTCTTTCATAAGATTGTATCTCTTGACGATCTCCTTGGTATCTTACCATGCTCAGCTGTCGGAAGGTTTCTTTAATAAAATTTTATCAAACAGGTTCAACTCCTACTACATTTCGTGACTGTATCAAGTCATTCTATATCGTCCATGTGTTGTTCGTTGTTGTTTGAAGGTCTGGTTTTTTTCAGAGGCGTTGGGTGTTGGTTGTTCATGTGTACTGTACGTTGAACTGCGCAGTATTTTTAGCATTCCTTTTATCCAATTTTATGTATTACAAAGTCATTGTAACACATATTAAAGACATAATGCACAGGTAGATAACAAGCATTATTGAATAAATTTATTGGTTAATAAAAATCACGTGGTGTGAATTAATTAGGATATTTTCGTCAAAATCGGCAGGACCAGTGAAGAACCTCGACAAATTGTACCGTCGGGTGAATAACCCTTTATTTACCGCCGGTGAGGCCAAATTGAATGCCAATATTTGTTCGGTATAATATAATATAACAGTAACGGCCCTATGAGTCACTTTCAAGAAAAAATGGGAACTGCCATTATGATAATACTTTGTAAAGTCTATACGATGATTTCTGCTATTACTTACATTTTACTATTGTGTAGGTCATAATGAATATTGCAATCTGTTTTTTTATAAACTTGTCCTCCTACATACACTACTTCACGTATTTATCAGACCGTTTCTGAAGGCAGATATGAAATTTGGCATGGAAAGATGTATTTTCCCTTTTTCTAATCATCGATATGAATTTTACCGGTCTTGTGGCGAAACAATAAAACTACAGACTTTAGAGAACTAACTGTTGTTTTATTATTAACAGCACTGGATAGATACCGCAAAGATACCAAAGGGACATTCAAACTCATACGTCGTAAATAAACTGACAACGCCATGGACAAAAAAGAAAAGGACCAACATACAAACAACAGTACACAAAACACAACACAGAAAACTAAAGGCTGAGCAACACGAACCCCACCAAAAACCAGGGGTGATCTCAGGTGCTCCGGAAAGGTAAGCAGATCCTGTTCCACATGTGACACCCGTTGTGTTGCTCATGTTAGTACAAATCCGGTGATAAGTCTAAATCGGTAGGTCACATTCGGGGAAAAGGGAAGGATTGTAGTTAAGACAATTGGAACATATCCGTTGTCATCTGTGAAACGGATATTCCACAAAGGTCAACCAACTCGTGATGGCGTCCGTAAACTGTTCGTTTATAAATTTATAAATTATTTATAAGAAACTAAGGATTTAACTCCCTCAGGCAAAGTTGACCGTAGATGGATTTGGCTATTGATTTAGGTCCTTTTTGGTCATATAGCTCTTCAACTGTTTCGGTTCTTAAACATCCTTTGCATTCAAATACTTTGCTTTAAACATTCCTGTTGAAGGTAAATGCAGAAAAGCGCTTCGGAGACAATAAAATACGTGTTGTTTTCATTCTTTTAATTGTCTTATGTAAGTACTCTTGTGGCTTCGTAGTTACCCTTGTTAATATCTTCTTACTTTTTTTCACGTTTCCTGTCATACTGTTTGTACACATATAAAAATCCTAACACTGATTGTTGATGGGAACATATTTTCCAAATATAGTGTGGCCTTGTCGTGAGTATTTGACAGCCATTGAAGGAAGGTACCTCACATGTAATACACAGACTTCACAGAAATCGGGACATCGCCATATTTACTGCATTTAAACTCAAGTAGTTAAATAGTAAGGTAGGACTTTATGTAAGTTATAAATCTGTGGCTAAGACTTAAAGCAACTTGTGGAATTGAAATGCTGAATGATGAAACTCAAACGTTTATTAAAAACTTTGATGCAGCTGCGAACATATGCAGATCAAATCGTCTTCCCATTCTAACTTAGCACAGATGGGAAGATTTATTTTAGCATAAGAAAAAATCCTTGATTTTTACCAATTAAGAAATTAAAAATAGCCTGAAGTTAATTAATAAAAAGTTTGTTCATTATAACATGGCGAAATTGATTTAGTAGACTGCAATGTGAAAAATAAAGTTTTAGTACAGTAAACACAACAAATGTGGGTTTCAGTTGAAATAACAGATACATATACATATACCATTATTTGCTTGCTTCATTATGAGAATACAATCTAACTAGTAACAATTGTGTCGGTTTCAACAGGAATGCACATTTTAGTTAATATTTATTACAAGGTCGTACTTGAATTTAGAATGCAACATACTTTGACATTTGGTTGTCGTGTGCTCTGAAAATGGTTTCAGACATTAACTAAGTACCATGCGGATGACAAGTATAGTCCACCAACATATAGGTATCCAATAATTTAAGTGGTAGTTGTTGCTTTGCTTTGCAAATCATTTTGATAAATCGTAACTATGATTGCGGAAGGAGGTAGTAAGATCAGTCACGAGAGAGGTTAATGAATTCGGAGGTACATAAGACAAACAAATTAGACTAAAATATTAGCTAAAACAGTATATGGTGACATTACCTTACAGAGGTCAACCATTGTTTATGTAATGTTTACATCAATTATCATGCAGAAAATGATTCAATTGTAAGATATTCGTCATTTCAAATTTCGAAAATTTTACCATCGGGCGGATGCTATCTTCGGGGATTTACAAACTAAATGCATTGGTTGTGATTAAGTAGACGACAATTGAAATAAATTAAACTTTGTTTCTATTGTATTCAATGCAGATGTTTGTTCGTCAGGAGTCAGGAGCGGTAAGAGCTAATTGTTAGCTCATTTCTAACAGGCGTTAATATTTTACAATACAATTGAAGCCACTTCCTACAAACAACCAAAATCTAAATTTTGAAACTAACAATCAATAAAACGGAACATGTACATGATAAATGAGTACCAATGCCAAACATAAACTACAGAACGGATGATAACTTCATGCAAAAAGAAAAAAAACGTTTAGTTGATCAAATTGTCATATTAACCTTCTTTTCTCCATGCATGCATTGCTAAATATTATCAGGATATAATGGAAAAGAAAGGATATGGTGTATCAATTCCTGACACAAAACCACAACGTGCACATAAAAAGCAAAATAACAGCGCTCTTATTTCTGTTCTCACCCTCAAAGTAATTTTGTATATGGTGGCAGATCTTTGACAGCCTCTTTTAAATGTGAACACAACTTTGGACGACTCCGGTACATATATACATGACAAAGACACACTGTAGATACTGGTATTTTGTTAATGACAACATGCTGAGCGTCAGATCTCTAACATTGATTGACTCTGATTGTTTTTCGTTTTTTGCTGGGATACAGTTTAATTGACGTTTACCTCTCATCTCCTTTTATTTTAAAATGTTCATAATGAATTGTTAAGTAAATACAACTTGTGTTTCTTGTTGATAAAAAGGTTAAAGTGATCTAGTTTACGCTGTCTTTTAGAACTTTTGAACGTATTTCCACCACTGATACTGGCATATTGTAGATATATGTAATCAAATGCGTAAGAGCTAAATCATAAAATAACAAACTTAAAATGAGATGCAAATTTTACGCTTTGGAAAATGATTTTTTGTAATTGGTGTATGAAATCACACACCGAAATCCAAGAGTTAAAAATTTTAAGAGTTTAATGGGTCGTAATTATTTTCCATGATATATCCACTGATAATGAATCAACATTATATTGCATACATATATGTATATAATATTTGTACAGACATATCTTTATATGTTAAATTAAGCTTTTAATAACAAGATACAATTTCAAGATGTTTTAATTTCAATTCGTATTTTTCACCATGCAATAAGGAGATGTGGTATGATTGCCAATTAGACAATATCATTGAAGGTCAAAATGACGTGGATTTAAGCAACATTTTCGAGTGATTTTAAAAGTTAAGTTTGTCTGTCCAAAGGATAGAAATGTCCAAGAAACCGAAATTTTAAGTAAATGTCTAAAATTTCGACCCCATTTATCTCAAAAGTTAGCACATGAAGCTATATTTTTATTACATATTTGAATAAACTAGGTGAAAAATAGCTTGTATGCTAATTTTCGTAAAATAATCACCGTGGGATCAAAACTATCGTATGCGGCCTTCAATAATAAGCTCAACACATACCTGATAGTCAGCTATAAAACAACGACATTAAAAAATATGAAACAATTCAAACGAAAGAATAAACGACCTGATTTATCACAAACTAAAATAAACGAAAAACAAATGCGTCAGACAGCAATCAACGACAACCACTTAATTTTAGGTTCCTTTTGGTCATTTAGCCTTTTACTTTTCTAAGTATCTAGATACCCGTGGCTTTCAAATGTTTAGGTCTAAATGTCCCGATGAAGGTAAAAAAGGGTTTTGGACGCACGAAGTTTATGAAGTGTTATTTTAACATATATGAGTTTGTGAAATTAATATATTTTCAACATTGTACAGCCTATTTGTTATTTTTAAATTAAAGATAAAGATGACAAATATTTTGGCAGCAATCAAAATTTATTGCAAGTAGTTTTAAAACAAAAAATATAATATCAAAAATATGATATACATCATGTACATAATATATTAAAACAATCATAACAAAAGCATAAGAACAACACCCACTGCCCTAACTCATTAGGAAACACTCATTTAATCCCGAAAGGGGAGCGGGTTATGGTTATTTTCCAAAACAAATTTCTAATTCCTAACTTTGGAGAATTCAAAGTTTGATGAGAGCGAAAGGTAACTAATTTCTGATTGAGAGTATTTGCCATATTTAAATTTAGGTTCCAATAAAGAAAAATTAACGCTTCACGCGTCAAAAGAAATAATATTTTCATGATTGTGTGGTACCAAAAAGTTTCAGAATGAATAAAACAACCATAATTCCCTTTTCAAGTTAATGATTATTTCCTTATATGTACAAGTATATTTAAAATGCTTGATATCTGTGTTTAGTAATACTGTTGAATGATTTTATTGAGGGAACAAATTAATTTCTTACAGGAATTCC
Source organism: Mytilus coruscus (assembly GCA_017311375.1). Classification (NCBI taxonomy): domain Eukaryota; kingdom Metazoa; phylum Mollusca; class Bivalvia; order Mytilida; family Mytilidae; genus Mytilus; species Mytilus coruscus. The sequence goes on along the minus strand of JAASAO010000657.1, from coordinate 57,853 downwards.
TTTTACACATCGATGAATTTTGTACGTTATATTGAGGTACACAATCGGTCTATAGCAGATCTATATTATCAAGTTGATTGTCCAAAACTTCAAAGAAGATAGTGAATAAGCTTTACACCAGTAACAGTGAACTAAGTATCTTATGTTTGATTTTTCTTCTTCAAAAGATCAGACTAAATATTTTACAGATTCCGATTTCTTCTTGAATTACAAGAATTCCTTGGAGGTTGCTATTCAAAATCTGATTCAGATAATATATGATATTTAACTTGGTCTTTTCATAATTAAAAAAAACAACATTTTTCTTCCAGGAAACTAGTAATAGCTACATTTGGTAGTGTTCAACCAATTATGTGCAAGTAAAAGGAATTCTTCAAGTTGCCTTGAGAAGAAACACATAACATATTTAATTTGATTACCCTCTCCTAATATTACATATGTATTCATTAAATTAATAAGTGAATTGTAGTTATGTAATAAAGACATTCATGATTTGCAGTTATGTAATAAAGACATTCATGATTTGAATATATTACTTAATATATAGTTATACACTGTAACGTATGTATATAATGTTATCTGTAAGTGTCAAATAATAATCATATGAAGCTTTCGTGTAAAAATAAGTACATATAAGTATTAATCTAGAGATTGAGACTTTATGGACCCTAACCATAACTGTCTCTTAATTTACACTTCATGTATAAACACTGCACATTGCGTTCATGAAGAATACAATTTTAGAAATATAAATATTAAAAATACTTGAATACATACACATAATGAGGATATAGTAGACGATTACATCAATTGTCAATGTGTTAACGAACTGGATAAACAATACATACGAAATGTGAATAATTAAAAGCATTAAAGTAAACAGCACAGCGCAACAGATATCAACAACAAAGACAGGTGAAACGCTAGCAAAGACTAAAACAAGAAGCAAAACACATGGAACATAACTAGTATAACGGGTGAGTTTCAAAATTGTTAACAAAGAATACATACATTGATTTTACATTTTGCAAGTCTTCCATATTGTGTAGCACGATTAAAATATATCTGTAGTGAATAAAAAGAAAGAGCCATGTATGCATGCCTTGCTGTTCCTAATTATAAAATAATTATTTTTATGTTTGTTTATGTGGCAAGCCTCAAAAATAAATGAAAACAACACGCTATTAATTTCATGCGTCCGAAGCGCTTTTCTGGATTTACCTTCATCAGGAACGCTTAATGCCAAATATTTGAAAGCCGAGGATGTATAAGGACCGAAACTGTTGAAGAGCTATATGACCACAAAGTACATAAAACAACAGCTTAATCCATCTAAGGTCAACTTTGCCTGATTTATGATATGAAGAAATGGTTTATTCACGTTTCTCCAACATTTGATAATTAGAATAAAACAACATAAGGATTAGGGGTCCTTTTAATTTAAGGACAAGCATCTTGATATTTACCTGTAATTCATCTGTATCAATTCGTAACTAAAATATTGTAAAAGGGTATTGTTTAAAGCTCATATATAACAGTTTCTTGGATTAATTTGCACTTCTCATAAGTGCAAATTGGAACCACACTTTTTAACGGTATAATCATCAAACTTGGCAATAATGTACCTCTGGGGATAGATTAACAATACAAACTGTTTTTTTTGGTATAGCTCGCCTATATTAAAACATATTAATTTTTTACAATATATGTTTTTATATAATTTTGGTAAAATATAATCAGAAATTGTTACGAAATAATTTTTATCCGTGTTTGAATTGCAAAATTAGGACGTTATTTAACAACAAAAAAATCCGTAAATGAAAAGGTAAATTCAAACATTTCTCCTTCAACTGTGAAAATTTCACAAGAAATAAGGTCAAAATGATTTTTTGAAAAGAAATGTATTTTTATTGAAAATAACATGAAAAAATCGAAATGTTTACCGACTGTATCTCATCTTTTAGTAAATTATTCTTTTCATGATATGTTTTTGTATGTGTATTACATGTAGATATCCAAATCTAAATCGATGCGCAACAACGAAGTTTTATGTACGTATATAGTCATCGAAAGCTGTTGTCCTCTAGTGCGAAGAACCATATATCGTCTACCTGGTCATTTTATTTAATTTTTCTATTCAAGATCGTAATATTGTAACCAATAATACATTATTATGAATAATAGAGAAAAAATATGAAAACAAAGTAAAATTTAAATTTACATCACTGTGCTAGATTAAATCGACTTGAAATCTTGGTAAAATATTTTTTGAAAATATGAAAACCAATTATTGTAAAAAAAAGATTTTTCTTAATATTTTCCCATGACGTCTACAATAGATTTAAACCAAAACAAATTCCCTTTTAACAATATTTTAGTTTAGAACTAAAGAGGGAATTTATGGTAAATATGAAGATGCCAGTCCTTAAAGGGACCCTCTAATCCTTAATGTTGTTTTAATCTAATCATCAAATTTTGCAGACACAAGAACACACCGAAGAAATATAATAACTGTTGTTTAGATAAAAACACAAGAAAGCCAAATTTAAAAATACTCTAGATATTAATTAATCATTATAATGAACAAAGCGTGAAAGTCCTGAGGTCAACATCTTGTGATCGAGATCGAAGTGTCAAACAAATACGTTCAGGTCTTGAAATATCAAAAGGTCGGATTTATTATTCCGATTCAAGTTAGATCTGTAACTTTGTTACATGAACTTTTAGCTGCAGTGAATGATTCAAAATATTTAATCGTATAAGCACGGCCACGAAATAAAATCACTTCTCCGGCCAACATGAACATAAATATTTATATTCAACCAATTATTAATTTTATATATTCAGAAATCAATTTAACATGCTATTCCCAAAAATATAAAGGAAGAAAACCAAAGGCAGATATTTGATAACTCATGTCGTAGAACTCAAAATGTATCCATGGATGGTCTTCAGCTGTAAAATTGAACCATTAATAGCCAAAGAGTTTTCCATTTATTGTATGCATAGCAGTCTCTCTGTTTTAGATCACACATATTCTGGGCCACTATCGCTTGAGGTCTCATCGTCGTTTTCTGTATATGCGTTTTCAACATTTACAACGTGACGCGTTCTGTCATTGTAATAATATGTCTTCTTTACAACCTGTCCATTTCTATAGTAAGATGTCTTCTTTTCAATCTGTAAGATAGTTTAAACGATATGAAAATTTAGTCAAAATTGTGCAAGAAGATCGACCGGTACAAATTATCAAAAGTTTGCTGCTGAAAAAATAATTTGATTACCGACATTAAAATAGAGTCAGGAGATGCCAAAGGGATAATAGAACTCATAAATTGAAGACAAACTGACAACGTAAAGGCATAGAGTTACGCTTTTATTTGAGAATTCGTTAAGCAATGCCTTCTCATGATTATTATGTATAAAATAAAATTGAAAACAGAAATGGGGAATGTGTCAAAGAGACAACAACCCGACCATAGAGAAGAAAACAGCCGAAGTCTACCAATGGGTCTCTTCAACACAGCGAGAAAATCCTGAACCCGGAGGCGGGCTTCAGCTGGCCCCTAAATAAAAATGTGTCCTAGTTCAGTGAAATGGACGTCATACTAAACTCAAAACTTATAAATGAACTTAAATTAAAAATCATACAAGACTAACAAAGGCCAGAGGCTCCTGACTTGGGACAGGCGCAAAAATGCGGCGGGGTTAAACATGTTTAGTGAGATCTCAACCCTCCCCTATACCTCTAGCCAATGTAGAAAAAACAAACACACAGCAATACGCACAGTAAAACTCAGTTTAAAAGAAGTCCGAGCCCGATGTCAGAATAGGTAACAAAAGAAACTAAGCAAAATGACAATGATACATAAATTCATAAAGCACTACTAGCAGTTACTGACATGCCAGCTCCAGACCTCAATTAAACTGATTGAAAGATTGTGTCTTTATCATATGACAATCAAGCAGAATCCCTCTCTTTAGGGTTTAGTATCATACCATCATAAAATATATGAGAAGAACATAACCCGTATCATGCCAACAACTGGTTTTAGAATAAATGTGTTTATTTCCGTTGCAAGGCCCTATGAGTGAATCAATATTAATACCAAAATATGCCATCTTTAATGACCTGACAACAGTATCGTAACTATATCACTTCTGAATAAGTCTGTTTAAAGGTTTGGTATTATTATAGTACAGTTTTGAGAAAATGTTTAAATGTATTACAAAATAAAACTTATCAAAGCAACTAAGTGCCTTGTGATAATTTAACATTTCAAATACACGTAGAACAACTAAAATGGTTATTAACATATAAAACATACTTTCTTCTTTTGGCAAAATAGCAAAGATTTTCGAAGTGTTGATGTATAACTAGGAACCTGGCATACAGATGACTTGTCAAAAGCATTCACAGTAATTCTATTGACCTTATTCAGTATATCCGTCATCTTTGTACTAAATCCTCATGGTCCAGTAAATAACACAAAATCTTTATGTAAATAGACCCGTCATGTCCATTCCTGTATGCCACAAAGTCTGCGAATATATTTGTGTTGTTAGATATTTATTGAAATGTCCGATTAAACATTGTTAGCTCAGTTAGATTTGAATATATACAAAGGAAACAGTTAAGCACTCCTGATATATTGAATGTTAGCGTGTGGAACGAATTTCAATTGAAAAAAATATTGATTTTAACAAGACTATTATTCCATTAAAAGATGTGATCACAAAGGTGTGACCGGTAATTAAGATATTCAGGTATCATGCACGTGAACCATGCCTCCGATGCGATATCAAAATGTAGTATGTCCACGCTTTAAATTTGGGTATTTGATACAGGCTTTTGAAAAAAAAATTCATTCCCTGAGAATATGGTACAAAGACGGATATCGGTAACTCAAAGATGCCAAATTATCGGCATGTGGTCAACAGGGATGTCCTTTAAAGCTATTGGATGTCAGATGGGTTATCACTATACTGTAGCCAGCCAGCTTGTGAGAAAACACATCCCAACCAACTCCGTGAAAGACTTGCCAAGATCCAAAAGACCACACGTAACATCACAGCGTGAAAACAGGGCACTGGTTAGACGACTGCCAACTCTAATATACTAGTCCTGTGTTCAAAATGCAATTGTTACCTAATAAACGTCTGCCAACCAGAACAGTGATGAAACGGTTACAATTCAGTAAGACTGAAGGAAAGAGAGTATTTAGACGTCCCATATTATCTGATTGACATCAATGATTATGTTTCGCATTGTGTTTACTGCGATGTGGTTGGAACTTGAATAAATGGCGTAGTATTCATTGGTCTGCCGATAGCTGGTTTCTGCTGCATGTAACAGATAGACGAACGAGAGTTTGGAGACAGAAAATACGGCTCATACCCCAAGGAATATCCAACCAACTGTCACTTACGGTAGAGGCTATGTAATGATATTGGCTGTATATCTCATGATTGCATGTTAACTTGGTGACCATACGAGAAAACCTTAAAGGTGATCAATAAATCAGAGGTTCTTCAGCCAGTTGTTGTCCTCCATTTTGACGACCATTCATTAGCTGCAAGACCTGTGTTTATGGATGACGACGCCAGATCGCATCGTTCAAGGGCCCTAAACGCTTCCTTCAAGGCGAAACCGTTACTTCTCTTCCATGACTAGCCATGAGCCATGATCCCGGATTTGAATCCGATAGAGAATGTTTGGGACGTTTATTAGGTCGTTGTCTACAGGTAGTCGAACCTCCTCTACAAAACTTACGTCAGTTAGACGAAGCATTGCATCGGGAATGGCGAAAGTTACCACAGCAGGAAATCCAACGATTGGCTGAAGGGATGAAATGCGGCTTTGATGCCGTCATCCAAGCACATAATGGTTTAACTCATGGATGTCGTTAAGTGACTTAAAATTTACGTTTCCAAGTGAAATTACAATCTTATCGGGCATTATAAACTCAAAGATCAATATTCAAAATGAACACGTTTCAGTGTATAGTTGGGCTTGTGATATTGTGATAATCTATTCATTAAATTATCATTACTGTTGATATCTTATGTGTTTTCTTAAAGCTAATGTAATATTCTAACAGACCAAATTTGTATTTTTGCAATTATTTAGTCCGTAATATCATGACACTAAACATATCATTTGTCATTAAAAAATGGAGGTCCTTAACTGTTTTCATTGTGTATGGATGTATAGATTGTTATGAAAATGAAAACAAGTAATAATATTTTCATTGGATCATAGTCCGAAAAATTGCAGCGTGATATGTTTCATTTGTATCATTTACCTTCAATTGTAGCATACGATACAAGTACATCCGAGTGTGACGAGAGTTTTCTTAAATTGTCACTATTTATGTCTTCTATGGCATCTGTCAACATGCCGTTGTCTGTTTTGTTCCACGACATGCCTAAAATAGTCGTAACATTATCTATACGTATAAAACACTTACGGTACCAATTGTTCTGCAAAAGATGTGTATTTCGACATTTAATGACCTTCAGTGATGCCGGATCGAAAAATAATTGGACACCAAAGACATTATAGAATTATAACTTTTAACAAAGGTTTATTTCTCAAAATTCAGATTGACACATTTGACTCAATATGGCTGCAAGTATGCAGGAGATGATACAACTTACATATAAGTCATCTACATAAACTCAAATAACAGAGAACTTACCATTGCGCAATAGAATAACTAAATATTCACAGTAGCATTATAAAGTCATTTGAGTATAAAGCTTCCCATTCCAATAATTATATATTTTAATCCTACAACTGTATATACAATTTGATACCACATTTGTCCATCATAGTTTCGCTTGAGATTAAAGTTTATCAAGTATATGTATATTCTCCTTATAAGAACCATGAAAATAGCAAAAGTTAAGAATTGGTTGTCTGATACGATGTTTCTGTGTCTCAACTCACTAACGACATGTTTTTGCAATCTTAGATTTTAAGTTAACCAGTTAAATCGTCTGATCTGTAATTTTACCTATTGTGTCCTATTTCCGATGGTGACATTTTACTGTTTGTAAATTTGCGGATGAAGCATGCATAGCAGGAGACGCAAACACTGTCGATTCACCGGTCTTGTTTTGGGAGGTCATGCAATATTCCCTCAGTTTTGTTTGTCATCTTGATGTGACTCTTCCTAGTCGAGTTGCCAGATTTAAACATCGGAAAACTGCTGTCGCTCCAGAAGGTTAAAACACCAACGCTGTGATTCTATGTACCTAATGGCCCTAGTGGGAAATTATTTCAAAAGATATTTGTCGGATTTAAAGCTATAATTACCTGAACAAAGAAAAGTTTTGGTTTTCCAATTAAAGATTCACATGTCTTGACTGGTTCTATTATTTCAAGTAAGGAACGTCCTCGTTAGCCGATGAACGGATATGACCGTCTCGTCCATGACTTAGCAACACACAGGCAAAACTGTCTTTTCTATTATGACTTGCTGATTTCACTGAAGTAAATATAAATGGTAGATGCATGCTTACTTACTTTAGGACAACATTTACCTTAAATTATTATTTAATAGTTTTTTTGTTTTCATAAGCTGCTTAGACCAATTTTGATTATACAGTTCAAGTACATCAATACAGGTAAATCTAGAACAGGACACAAAACTCAGCAAGATGGACACGTTTCTTGTTTCTGGACTACCCTTTATCAGGCTCGCACTAAGCCACTCCTTAGGAAAGCCAGCTACATAAAACATTGGTATGCGTCAACAAACATCCACCCTAGAAAAGGAATCGCAATAAGATTGAGCTTAACCTGGATACAGGGTAAACATTTTGTACAGATAAAAGTTTAGTTGTTTATGAATTCGAATATTATGAGTGTACCTCAACTTTGACGTAAAATGAGGGTTTCTAATTTTATTTAGAGTGAAACTGCATTTTTACCAAAAATGTTTGAGTGTTTCGACCTTTTGACTCCTCCAAAACATATGTTTACAAAAATTGCAAGACACAAATGGCCCTGATTTCAGATACAAACAAACCCAACACATCTGTCCCTTATGTAAAATTCCCTTAATTACAAGGAAAAACTATTTAAATATATTAAAAGACAACCACAAATGAGGTCCTGATCTGGGCTAGAAACCTGAACATATGGCAAGGAAAGATAGTGTCATGGACAACAAAAGTACAACTTGACAACAACAATTGATACATTCAATAAAAAAAAAAAAAAAAAAAAAAAAAAAAAACAAGAACAAAACGACAAGAGGCTGTCAGAGTGACAGCAAAGTTAACCGGATTTTCCTGCAGAGGTCGAACCCTGAACAGTTGAGCAAGTATGGACACTGCATTTAAACTTAAAACAGCTCTGAATTTGGATTGTGATTGAATATTTGACACAGCATAGGTTTGTGACACAAAATGAATGTGGTCAAATAACTGAAATATTTGAAATTGGACATTTACCTATTATGGTCCAAAATCCAAAATCTAAGTACATATTAGAATCAGTATATCAAAGAACCACAAGAATTCAATTTTTGATGAAATCAAACAAAAGTTTAATTTAGGACCCTTTGGACCTCAATGTGGACCAATTTGATAAAGGAGCCCACAATCCAAAATCTCTAAATACATGGTTAGATTCAGCATTTCAAAGAACCCCATGAATTCAATTTTTGTTGAATCAAACAAAGTTTAATTTTGGACCCTGATTTGGACCAACTTGAAAACTGGGCCCAAAAATCTAATATTTAAATACAGGTTAAGATTCAGCATTTGAAAGAACCCTATATACATTAATTTATGTTGAAATGAAACACAGATTAATTTTATCCATAATATTTTCTGTGCAAAGGAAATAACTCAAACTGGATAAATAGTTCTCTAAAATAAGATATGATGCAATTTTTCAAATTATAATCAATAATATAATAACAACAACCAGTGATGGCTAAGTTCTCTAAAATTAGATATGATTTAACACTCAAACATTGATAGAATCAGCATATCAAAGAACCAAAGAATTCAATTTTGATGAAATTAAACAAAAGTTTAATTTAAGGCCCTTGGACCTCAATGTGGTATTATCTTATTAATAATGAAAAGAAATACAGGTTTAGATTAAGAATTTCAAAGAACCCTATATATATTCAATTTATGTTGAAATCAAACACAGTTTAATTTTGGACCCCGATTTGGACCAACTTGAAAACTGGGCCCAAAATCAGAAATCTAAATATATGTTTATCAATAGACAATATAAGCTTAGTTTTAAAGGAGTTCACTTCATCAAAAAAAAAAATTATATATAGCATTCAGAAAATTATATTCTACAGAATAACAAACAAACTTGCCACAAAATTCTTCAAACAATTTACCAAGAAAAGAAGAAAAATCCAAAATTTTATTTATCATTAATACAATGTCTTTTCAAAATCTATAAAACTTATCAGTAACAAGAAATAATTGTAACAGGATGCTGTTACGAAGTCTCCCAAACAAAGCTCCAATAATTCGTCATTCCATGGTTGCCTGACATTGGGCAAAGTCCAGTACAAATTGGTTTGTAATATGCATAAATGACGCCTATGGATTGACCCTGTATGTCATTCAAATCTTCTTGAAATGACGAACAGGAATATATATGGTTTATGGGTGGAGATCTCGACCGTTTACAAGTTCTCCAAAGGGGGTATGATCCCAGGGACTCGCCCTTTATTTCATATGATTTGTTTTTTTGTCCCATACAAGAATATATATGGTTTAGGGTGGGGATCTTGACCGTTTACAAGTTTTCAAAAGAAGGGGTGGGGTTACCCAGGGTCTTCTCCTAAATTTTATTTGATTTGTTTTATTGTCCCATACAAGAATATATATGGTTTAGGGTGGGATCTCGGCCGTTTACAAGTTTTCAAAAGAAGAGGATGGGGTTACCCCGTGGACTCCCCTATATTTCATTTGATTTGTTTTATTGTCCCATACAAGAATATATATGGTTTCGGGGTGGGGATCTTGACCGTTTACAAGTTATCAAAAGAAGGGGTAGGGTTACCCCATGGACTTCCCTATATTTCATTTGATTTGTTTTATTGTCCCATACAAGAATATATATGGTTTAGGGGTGGGGATCTCGACCGTTTACAAGTTCTCAAACAGGAGGGGGTGGGGGTGACCCCAGGGGACTCGCCTTTTATTTCATTTGATTTGTTTTATTGTCCCATACAAGAATATATATGGTTTCAGGGTGGGGATCTTGACCGTTTACAAGTTTTCAAAAGAAGGGGTGGGGGTAAACCCGGGACTCCCAATATTTCATTTGATTTGTTTTATTGTCCCATACAAGAATATATATGGTTTAGGGTGGGGATCTCGACCGTTTACAAGATAAAAGCACATTCTCAAATTGAAGGGGTTGGGGGTAAGAATATATATGGTTTAGGGAGACTTAATTATCTACAAAATGTCTAATAATGAACAGTAAATTTCAAACTTCATTTATACAGTTCTACTAGTAAATTTCAAAATTTATATATACAGTCCTACAGATCTTATCAGGAAACTCCAATGATTATCATATGCTTAGATATTTCCCAGATCTAATTAATAATGAAAACCATACTTACAAATCTGAAGGGTTATTTCCTTTGAACAGAACTATGGTTTAACGTATAGTACTCTAACATTACATATATAATAATTAATAATGTAATTAACTTCAAAATGTCTAATAATATAGCTTATAATCATCACCACTTAGGAAATAGAAAATTTTCAAATAAATCTGTCACTCCATTTTTATTGTGAGATAAGACATTTACCATACGCTTAGTCATAATATGATAACAAGAGAAAAATATTTAAAAATACCACTTTTGGATATTAAAAATGGCGATAACTCAAAAAGGAGAAATACTAAAATCGTGAAAATTGAACTTGACCTTCATTTAGTCACAAGAAACAACATATCTAAATTTGAAAAAAAAATCATCACAGCGTTTTCATGTTATTGAAGAGACACTGTTTGGCAGCCGCCCGTCCGCCCGCCCGCCCGCCCGCCCGCCCGCCGTACATCCCCAAATCAATAACCGATATTTCCTTCGAAAATCCGGTTAAAAATTTTGTTTAGAACATTTTGCCTGTATCATGTGTAAGGACTTGGCCCTTGTGTCAATTCGACTGATATAGTTTAAAAACACCAACCATTAAACATGTTAAACTATAATTGCAAATGAGGCACTTATTTACCAGAAACCTAAACGAGGATGTAAATATAACAATTTAAGATCTACCCTGAATGGAAGAGTTGGAAGGAAGATTATTAATGTTAAATATTTACTAGAAAAACAAAGAATCTATCATATATCCTTGCATGATTTGTCATCGGGTCATATGATAACCCACCTCTTTCCCCAGAACAACAAAAAAATAGCAAATTTCATGTAACTGCCATATTTATTCATAAACAAATAGAATATACTACACCAATTGCTTTAAAGGGAGGGCAATACAAAATAAAAGATGATAGTTCAATAACAGAATGGGACAATTTTTCATTAGTTGATACGTTATACCCGTAAATATTAACTTTTCTAAAAATAACCGTGCAATATAACTTTTCTATCTACTGTTATCAGTCTACCTTTAAAAATATCTGAGAAGACATAGTTGAACATGCGAATCTGTCTAAATGAATCAAATTAATTGGTAGATGCATTATAATAATATATTGACATAAACTCAACATATGTGAATTTTAATGATAATAAGTGATCGAAATGAAAACAATGCGTATGGTAAGTTGAATGTAGATTGTGCCTTTATATTTCTTTTTTGTATAAAGTTTTTGCGTTATGTATTCATGAAATCATTGATATACCCAATTTAAACATTAAGTCTGTTCTAAATGGTATAATACAATACAAAATTTGTTGTTCATAATCAGGAGCTTATTCGATTAAGAGATTAATTGAGTTTTGTTTAAATTTTATTTACAAATTTTACTTACCAACATTCATGTAATCATTTATTTCTCTCCTTGACGGATTGTGTTTTACTTCCACGTCAAATCCCAATTTTCCAAAGGAATTTTGTAGTCGTCTGACATCAACATCTGTACCACATCTTGACGTATTTCCAACTGTTTCCATGTTAAAATGACACAGAGACCACTACTTTCACGATTCATTTCATAAAACTCTTCTGCAGGCTCATAAAGTCTATCAATATTCCTGAATAGATACATTCCAAAAAAAGAAACAATGCTTATTCAAATAAATGTCTTCGTATAATGTATAAAAATTTATTTGAATGTGCAGAAAATTCAACACTTTTAAAGGTATTATCGTACAATACAACATCCAGTTTTCATTGGAATATGATATTTCAAGAAACAAAACAAACACGGACACTCCAGTAAAATTTGAAAATATAAACAGAAACGAACTATGGAAAGCCGAAAAAGATATTTTCGATTGACTTAATGTTGAGAACATATTCAGGTAAAGGGCCTTAGTGAATAAATGTGTTGTCCGGTCACTCGTTGAATATTTTCTATATCTGAATTCTTTAATCAGTTATTCTATATATAATATCATAGAATTATTGACTTTTGTTGAGGTTAATACGATGATTTATTAACCCCATAATATTCACCGAGGCCAACAGCCGAGGGTAAATGTCATATCTCTGTGGTTGATAAGCTTTTGCAGTTGCTAATTTTCATAAGTTGAAATATTCAATAAAGTTTATTAAAAAAAAAACCCAACGAAGACAAGAACAGAAAAAATACACCGAAAGCACGAAGAAAAAAAAAAAAAACCGGGAATTTAGATGACGCCATAAACATACGTCACTGACGTTGCCTTGGAATATCAATATCTAGGTACATGGACGCTGTTCCAAATCTCTTATATTAACCTCTCGTGATTTGTGCAGCGGTGATTATAATGTTTTATAAAAAGGATTTCTTATGCTTTTAGCCAATAAGAAAACAGAACATTTATAGTCATATAATGAAACTTTATGTTCAAAATGTTTAAAATTTGTGTAAGCTTTGCAATCATCTGCAAGTCAACCAAAATAATATTCAAGCTCACTTAATGACAACTGTTACCTTATGTTTTGCATTGTCACTAAAATTTGCTTAAATTTTTTCAATATTTACTCATATCCGTTAAATTTGAAATCGTCATAGTAAAATGGACTATCAATCATATGAATGCTGTGATATTAGTGATATGTCTAATAATTTATTTGTTCACGGGATGAAATGTAAATTAACTTACCATAATGTTTTTGTCCTGAAATAACAGATATCAAGTATTAGTTGTAAGCGTTTCCTTCTATTCAAAGAGCCATAGTATTAAATCATCTGCAACTTTAGTCCATCGATTTTATAACTTTGAGGAAAGATTCGACTTGCCCTGAAGAGTTATTTAGAGCAGAGACTATTCTAAGTGCCAAGGAGTTTTGTGGTCAAATATTTTGCAAAAGTAAACTGATTGTAAATAATTCCTCTTTTTAATACAATAATTGGATTTCGTTTATTGTTTTCCTTTATTAAATTCTACTTATAGTATGGAGTTATTAAGGAAAAGAACTGATCTTCTGGAGATCTTTTGTTTGAAAATATGGTATATTCTTTAGTAGCCGCATCAGAAAGAGATTGAAGAATCTAAAAATCTAATCTTACTTCGTACCTTGAAAAAAAAACCAACGATAAATAAACCACACACGTCTTAGCTTCGAAACGACCTATCAAACATATTCAGGTTTATGACATGAGAAGAGGAATTAAACAAAAAGCTCCGGTACTGCCTTTTTAAAATTAATTGCGCATATTAACCCAAATGAATAGTTTTAAACCTATATTATAACCTAATTGTCAAAAGGACGAGACATTTCGTGCAGATTAAGTGTCTTAAAGCCGTATGATTTAAATATTTATCTTTCCGGTGAGAGATGACCACCAAGTTTACAAATAAGTCCTGTTTTATGCACGTATGTCTTGTATTTCAAAATACTATTTTGGTCATTACAATACATTTACGTTAATTAAAACAATGATATTAATAGTTTCCATTTGACCTTGACCTCAGAGTGTATAAAGTATTCTACCTTAAATTTACCATAAAATGTTTTACTATGTCCATCTAGATACATAAATTAAGTATCGATATCCTTGACACAAATCTTATAGAAAAGACTGTAGCAATTTAAAATGCTATTCAATTTTAACTACTATGTATTACCTTGCCCTCTTTTTTATACGAGTCGTGACTTAAGTATAAAGTTTCGGTCCAAAGGTCGAAATATGACCTACTATAAATGAAGAATCAAATCTTATAAAAACATAATAATTTCCTACTCTACACTGTAATTTGACACACTCATGATAATTAAACAAACATTATAAAAAGTAACTTTGGACTAAGGACTCGACACGAGTAGTGAGATTCATTGAATTTTGCTGGTTTGAGTGTACATAATAAAACATTCAACTAAGAGTTCAATCTGCTGTTTCCTTTTACTTACAAATGTATGTAAGATCTTTAAAATGTTATGCTTCAAACTTAAACCTACGCAAAGACAGAACAACAGTCTACAAAATACTATACGAAAACTAAACTAAAGAAAAACCGGTTGTAATTTAGGGACACTGGAAGAGTAAGCAGCCCTTTTCTATATGTGACACCACTCCTACTGGTCATTGTTAACATTCATTTAGCGATTAGTCCCATTCGGTTTTGACACAATCGATGCACAGAAGAACGGGATAATGATTACGACAATTGGAACATTTCCATGGTCATCGGTGAGACAGATATTCCAAACCGGCCAACAAACTCGTGATGGCGTCCGCAAAGCTTTCGAAGTGACGACGTTTACATCTTGGAACTCTTAGTTCAATATCTTTATTGTAAACACCAACCCGCTATCAAGGAAATTATAATAATACCACGGAAGAGCAGAAGGTTCCTTCCTATATGAAGGTATACACAGACATGCAACTTGAAAGGGTCCCTTTTTCAATGGGTCAGTTATTTTTATCTTTCGGTAATTATAAGATATCTGTAAATATGCTAATTAATCCTTTGAAATCAAATTAAAATGTAAAAATGTTTAATCTAAGGGATAACTGAGAAATATATGAATGGGTTATGCCATGTATGATTTTGCCATGAAATAGATTTATGGGTGTGATTTTACATGACTTCAATATATGAATGGAGGTGTTTTAAAATCCAAGCTACACGTCTGCTTCCAAAATTTAATGTTGAGACCCAGACAAAGGTCCGATTTAGATGTATGTCCATGATGTAAACATGGTAAAGTAACCAATGTTTTCATCTGCTACGTATTCCCCTGTCTGGTTTCGAAATAAACACTAAACATGCATGTAACCCAAGTAATTGGACAGTCATGACAACTTTGCATTGCACTAAGTCATAAATGTATAATTTTACTGTTGTTATTTTGAAGAGTTGACACGAAGATACGTTAGATGATTTTCACCTCAATGAACTTCTATTGAAGGTTTATTTATATAGTCAAGCGACAAGAACGCAGGAAACCGTAAAGATTATAAAGAACTTGGGAACCACAAGTCGACTAAATGCCGACAACAAAACGTTTGGTAAGGTATGAAATCTTACCTGTTTCTAGTTCAGCATCACGCTGGAACTCGTTACTGGGAATTGACCTGAATAAAAGATGATTCATTCAAGCATTAGACGACACATTCATTTCATCATTTCGAACTACCTTATTTTATAAATTAAAAACGTTTGAATGTTTTATTTATTAATTTGTTTTAAAAAGAATAAACAGAGATTAAAAAGTGCTCAATAGAAATTGAAACACAATCGATTTTCAATGAAATTGGTGCTCAGCAGAAAGGTTATTTCACAGCCAGTGAGAATAAATGAACAATCGAAATATATTAAAATGAAGGTGAACAAAGCAATAGTTAATGAGCCATTTTTTAATAACTTATTCAAACTTTCCAAACTATTTCCGTTCTTCCCTGTCCTCACCGGAAAAAGACGGTTTGACTTATCAATAACCGTTTTCACTTATGCTGTCAGTGTTTGAGTTATTCTTGAAACTAAATTCAAGAAAAGATAGTATTTATAAAATTTGAGATATATGTATATTCTTGGTCAGTAAAGACTTATTGTCAACTTGAAATGGCGACATTTAGGAAACAAATGTCAAATTAAAAAAAAATATTGTCTATATTTCTCTGTCTATTGTTATAGAGCATGTGATAATACAGTTTTGGTGAGTCGAGCTAATAAAAAAAAATCATAGTATTTTGCTCTCGGATCAGGAAAGTTTCTTTTTGTTCCTGAGTAGCAAAATTTAAAGTTATATTAAAACATAACATCATTAACTAATCCTATATATATAGTTATAGTAACACAATACTCTTTCTAATAGTATCATGCTACTATACAAGATACTTGAATAGCTATAACATGTATAAGGTACATAAAACTACATGCATAAAACTTAGAGAAGATTAAACTACTCTTGATCATCCATGCATGTAAATGAGGAGCGTATAGTACTAAAATAAGTATCACGATACTAGAAGCATTTAGCCAAACAATAAATAAATGTTTTACGACAGAAAATGTACATTACCATGGTATTCCATTCTGCAACAAGCAAATATATCCACGTAAGTATTATACCTGAGATTGTCATACACTATTAAGATCATTAAACAAGTCACTATTTTTGGGTTTAGTATTTAGAAGGTTCGATTTCATACAATAGGATAAATAATTACTGTTCCCGTATTAGGAAAAATGTATTCAGATATTGTTTCAGTTACACAATTCATCAGTATAAATTCTAATATAAAATTAAAGATACTCCTTGTCATCAAGATGCCAAAATTACATAAAACCACTGTTTGTATTCACTGTTTTCGATTTTAATTTTCTTCTAGTTTAACGTTCTCAATAAATGATATTTTACAGCACAATTGTGTATTTTACATTGTTTTACTATATATATATATATATATATAAAGTATACACAATTCTCTTTTAATATTATTGAATATAATAATGAAAAGAAACTACATCTTATTATGTGATTGTCAATGCGACTCGATATCCATATCCATGGACTACAATTGCATGTTTTATACATAAAATCAGAATCAAGAAATACTTAAACTGAAAAAAAACATTGAAACAATACTTGTATACTGACGAGTTTATTATATCGTTTGATAATGTGTACTCAACGTAATTTAATTAGATCTGCGAAAAGTAAAATATCAAAATACCGAAGTCCAGGAAAAATCAAAACGGAAAGTCCGTTATTAAATAGCAAAATAAAAACTCAGACACATCAAACGACTCAAAACAACTGTCATATTCCTGACTTGATATACTTGGTATAGGCATTTTAATGTAGAAAATGGTGGATTTAACCAAAACAGACAGTAAGTAATGTCATCACAATGTTTATATTTCTGTCCAGTTGTTCAATTGCTTAATCGTAAAATGTGTTTCCCTCGATAGCACTTGTTAGTAAAACGGAAAATGACGAATACAAATTTGATACTTGCTTTAACCTGACAACAATTTCTAGAAATTATAAAAGAAAAAAAAACGATATATCGAATGCAAAATAAATCTAGATACTTAATTTGTGCCAAAAATGCGCATACGGTAATTGTAAAATATATGATAGTACCATACTAAATCTAAATCACCAAACTGAACGTAACATTAGTACATACTATGGCATAGGAATCTAAACGATAAACATAATCGTTTGAAAATGGCAATATATATTGAACTAGTGGTTGAGCCACAGACTGATCAAAATCATATACCTGTATCTGTTGTGTTTTTTTTACCGTATAACATCTAAGAAACAGGATCTAATTATAACCAAAAGAACCAAAAAGTACCTTGTTCATAAAATTACCAATTTGGTGTGTTATATTTCATACTGGTGTCATTCAATTTTAACTTGCATACTTCCAACCTCTATTACGTTTCGCTGTAGAAATATTACGATATAAAAAGGAGATGTGGTATGATTGCCAAATGAGACAACTATCCACCAAAGTTCAAATGAAGTGGATGTAAGTATTAAAGGCAACCGTACGGCCTTCAACAATGAGAAAACTCATGGTCGGCTATAAAA
This sequence comes from Mytilus coruscus, assembly GCA_017311375.1. Taxonomy (NCBI): domain Eukaryota; kingdom Metazoa; phylum Mollusca; class Bivalvia; order Mytilida; family Mytilidae; genus Mytilus; species Mytilus coruscus. Next base: position 39,679 of record JAASAO010000657.1, on the reverse strand, counting down.
GGCCCGAAATGAAAAATATGAAACAAGTCAATTGAGAAAACTAACGGCCTAATGTATAACAAAACAGTTTACGAAAACAAATATGACAAACATGAAGCAACGACAACCACTAAACTACAGGCTCCTGACTAGGAACAGGCACATAACAACTGTGGCGGGGTTAAACATTTTGTGAGCGCTTAACCCTACCCCTAACCTGAGACAGTGGTGAAACAGTACAACATAAGAACAAACTATAAAAATCAGTTGAAAAGGCTAAACTCATCAGATGGAAACAAATAGAAATACATCTAACAAAAACACAAAGTAGACGTGAACGGGTACTTTTACATCCCAAAACAAAAGACACTACGTACAGATCTGAGAGTACTCGCAGTTACTAACAGCTAGTTTAAAGCCAATAACAACTAATGAAAACATCATGTATCTAAGACTAAAATATCAATCAGTACACATCCAACATCCGATAGATTTAGTGGAAAGACGTCATTAACAGTCAGAGAAAAATATGACCATGTGCAATGCCAAACTATAAGTATCGACAGATTGTAGAACCGTGAAAGTACATATGTGTAATGTTTAGTATGGTTTTAATTTATTGATTACAAAATCAATATTTACACCAATAAAACAATATTCAAAGATTTAATTGCAGTGTTGAATAAGTTCCTTTTACATTTTAACAAATGAAGAAAGAAGAGAGAAGAAAAGTTTAGCATATATCTATAAATTTACCTTTGAGTGTTACTTCTCTGTATTGATTTACTGGGTAGTATTAAAGCTAAATTTCCTAGAAAATAGAAAACAACCTAAATGTTTCGATAAAATACAGACAAAAAAAAACCAACAAAAAAACCACACATACTCCATTTCTACGCAATATTTGCGCAATAATATCAGTTAACATGCATTTAAATTATTAAAATCACAATTCGTGACATTTGCTACGCATATATTACAATGCAATTGATAAGTCGACAAAAGTTCACTGATACGTTTTGTCAAATTACATAATAATGACAGAAACATCAGCATGTACAATGTACTTCTGTTTAATAAAACAACCAAAGCGGAATTCAAATACAGAAATTTGGGCTAGAGGGCAGTAGCACCTTAGCAGAAAGACGACAGAAACAAACGCAAATATCTCAGTCTGTAATCCAAAACATCTTGTTGTCACTCTATATAATGGTATGTCAACAATAGACATGTTTATCCACTCCTTTATGCTCTAAATCGATCCTAGTTTAGAAAAGTAGGAGTTAAAATACAGATATCTCTTAAGATCCCAAATAGTGAGACTCTTGACCTTAATTCAAACTAAAATTCCCCATGCTCAATCGAAAGATCGACTACATCGTCTCATTAAAAGAGATGTTTACAAAAATACAACGTGTTTTTGTACCCTGATTCAACAATAAATACAGCAAAGTTGATATCATTAAAACGCTGGACATTTTGATTTTGATTGACAACATTTTTGTTGAGTTTGTTAGATTGATATTTCAGCAGACAGTCGTTATTCCAATGTGTACTTATTGTGCACCACTACTGGTCGATTGGCTTTTGTGTTCATATGAGTTCATACATAACCCTTTTAAAGGCAAACAAAAGCATCATGCAACGTTCTAATTTCATTTTAGATAAAATTGATGATGTACTGTCACTAAATAACTAACATTTCAATGAGTGTTTTCGTCTAATATGTCCAAGTGAACTTAAGTATGCTTCATATCCTGATTTTCTCCTCGATATTTAAATAGATGCACTACTTCAAACTAAAAGCTATGATTTCAACTTTTGCAAAGTCAGCTTCCCATTTCTGAGTAGTGCCATAACCCTACTCCGTCTTATTGCATTTACGTATCAAAGATAATTCTTTAAAACGCATTGTTCGTGCACATTAACACTATACGGACTTCGTTAATAGATGTGTGATCCTTACATAAATACATGATCTAAAAGAGATATGAGGAAGCAGGACTGCAATGGAAACTACAGTTGGTTTGCCGATTGACTCAAATTACTAGCAACACGTGTTATTGGTCTTAGATCTTCATTTACCAGGCTGAGAATAGCCGTCTGATTTGTAATTTAACGCTTATTGTTTTAGTCTCACGCAATATAGCAGTTATTGTGAAACTACCTATTCTAGAGGTGGCATGAATCAGATGTGGATACTAAAATTCCAAAGATCTTTTAGAGTACATACTATCTAAGAATTTTTCATCTTGCAATAGTATTAAAACATTTGACTTTTCCACACTTTACACCAGTATTACCCTTAACTAAAAGACAAATTGAAGTAGTTGGTCCTGCTTTGTTTCATAACAAAAATAATGGCCAACGTAGAAACAAGTATCTTGTCTTAAGGAGGGATAAATCTTACTTTCTAAAATATCATTCTGATTCAAACAATTTTTTCTTTCTGAAACTGGCAGTATCAAGATGCTTGATTTCGTGATTGACAACATATTTGTTACGTTTGGAGGACGTGTTTTCAACAAACAATCGGTATTCACATGGGCACCAACTGTGCCCCTCTTCTTGCCGACTTTTCCCTTATTCATACGAGGCTTACCTTATACAGGAACTTCTTAGGAAGAAGGAAAAGTTAACAGTACCCTTTAAATTTATATTCCGATACATAAATTATGTTCGCCATCAGGAGTTGGTAGACTGTTATGGAATATTCGTTTCACAGATGATAGATATGTTCCAAATGTCGTAACTACAACCCCGTCCCTTATCCCTAAATGTGACCTACCGAATAAGACTTATTACCGAGTTTGACTAACATGAGCAACACGACGATTGCCAAATATGGAGCAGGATCTGTTTTGTCCCTTTTCCTGAATGTGTACTACCGAAATAGACTTATAACCGGGGTTGTACTAACACGAGAAACACGAAGATTGCCTCATGTGGGAAAGGATCTGCTTACCGGAGCACCTGAGATCACCCCAGTTTTTGATGGGGTTCGTGTTGCTCAGTCTTTAGTTTTCTATGTTGTGTTTTGTGTACTGAAGTTTGTCTGTCTGTTTTTTTCTTTTTAGCCATGCTGTTGTCAGTTTACTTTCGACTTATGAGTGTGAATATCCATTTGGTATATTTCGCCTCTCTTCTTCTTCTATCAAAATATGAAAAGAAATACCAACTTATTAAAATGATAAAAGACTACTTGCAACGGAGATAAAGTTCGAACTGAACAATACCATAGCAATTTTGTTTAATTCAAAAGAAAATGTTAGACATTTGATTATATTAGAATAGGTTACTTTGTTATACATTTTGGAAATTATCTTAAACAATCATGTTAAATTAAAGAATATATCTCCTCAATGCGAAGCTCTGGTTCATTGTCCGGTTTTGTTTATACTATCTGTCCTTTTTGGTTTATCAGCTTTTCAATTTTGAATAAGATTTTGATTTTCAATTAATTTAATCTCGAGCTTAACTGAATTGTCGAAATGCGCATCTGTTGCCTTTAAATTGGAACCGTAAACGTGATGATAAAACACTTAATTGCAATGACTGAGCTTTTAAAGGTGATTTCACATTTGTTTATTTTAATTACCTTCTTTGTTTTGTTTTCTACCCGCCTGAAAAGAGTATGCCATATTTGTGTCTCGTGGAGAGTCTTGTAAAATGTACATCGAAACAGATCTATGTATCCTTGTTGTATTACCACATCCCTCTGAATTCCTGACCTGTGCAATTGGCAGCTGCAGATTTTTATGTCCATTTCTTACAAAAATAACCGGCACATATATTATGTATTGATCATTATTTAACATACACCTAATGATTTTATTTTCAATATTGGAATGGAGTTGTTATGCATTATGCAAACGGGTTTGTTTTAACCTAAATATACATATATATCTTCTCAAGCATTACACGTGTCATATTAGATATTCAAACTAGGGATAACCTTTGATTGTTTATAAAAGATGTACCGGTCTAGGGTATCTATGAACAGTCTAGTTAATATTTTTTTGTACTCATTTTAAGCAAAAACACACACAATAAAGCGGTCCCCATCCTTAACATCTATGTCAGTTTATCATTTTAATAGTCAAACAATTGGTATCGTTGACAGAATTGCCCGTATAGATTATTAGGCAATACATTGACCAGCTAGTCAACAAAGTCTTTCCTGATTTCATATATAAAAGTTCCGTAAACAGGCAAGCACGCTTACAGTGTTGTGTAAAAATCATTTTTAAACTGAAAACAAACTTTTGATGACATTTTAAAAGGTATAAAAGTTACGGTACTATTTATTATTTAGTGGATATGAAAACTCCATTGTTGTATGACACTTGAGGTGAACCGACGTCTTTTGTGTCAAAACTCAGAACAATATTATAACATTTTAGTAATAGTAAAAGCTCAATGATAAGTTAATATTGATATTAAAAGACCTCCGAACAAAAAGGGATGTTCAGATCCACGAGCCCGAAGGGCGAGGGATTTGAACAGCCCTTTTTGTGAGGAGGTCTTTTAATGTCAATATTTACTTAATCATTGAACTTTTACTGACTTACAAACCGTCAAAAACATAAGAAAAGTACGCAATAAAACACTTGCAGAAGCCTTAATCCCCTGAATTGGACCAGTCTAAATATATCTAACTTAAATAGTACTCACACTGGTATATACAAATAACCGTTACAGAATTGCATTTGAAGCGGACCGATTAAATGGCAGAACATCATTTAATTGTCTATTTATTATCATATTTTAGCATTTAAATAACACCATAGGATAGTTTTATAAAAAATTAAGGGGTAAATTTATATTTTTGAATTCCAACTTTTCTAAATAACGATTTTTCATTTTATAAATGAACAAATCAAAACCCTAAACAGACCTCATTTACAACTGACCAATGAATGTTCTGTACAAAAATGTCTTGTTATATATATTTGATGTTTTTAATATGTCAGTAATCATGAAACAGATTCGTAAAGACCAGACCAAATGAAAACAGTAAGTAAACTCTTCCAACAATAAGTTATTAAACAGCTTGTTTCTCAACTTCTAATCGAACATACCTGCAGGTAGATACATATTTTAAGGTCCTTCACAATATTCAGGTAAATGTTTATTTTGGTTTTGATTCTGTAATTTTCCTACACTACGTTACATGCAAATGCGAAATAACTAGTGTTGTCTGTTCAGTCCAATTAATTTATAAATATTATTTTATTTTTTTAATAAAAACCTACGCCTGTAAACTTCAATGAATACATTAATTTTAAATACAATAGGAAGGACTTGCAATAGTCGGTCAACAGTATGGTTGGACGTAAACTTGAAATACCACTGGAAAAAGAGGGTAGATTTAATAAGGATAGAAATTTAGTTTGCATTAGTGGGACCCCTAAAATAATTGAAGCAAGAGTTTTAATTTGCAAAGAGCGATGATCCTCTAAATCTACTCTGATGTCGGCCATCGTTATTTACGTGTAGTTTCCAATATCATTTAACGCATCTAATTTAGGTTAGATACTTTTAGCTCGCATTAGTAACGGTAAGAATTCTGTGAAACTGTAGTTTTTATTATGCTGGAGTTTTTGGTATGATATTCTATGCGACCGCTCTCCTGGTTGGTCTCGTGAGAGTAAGTTCGCCTCGAGAGCGGGAGGACTTTGGTCCGAACCCCGACCTGGCCAAACAAAGGGTGACTTTTTCCCTGCGAACTGTTAGCTTGTGTACTTACACGTTAAAAATCCGTCTCAGTGTGTCGGTCTAGTACAAAGCAGGGTTAGTTTTCATATATTTCCATTCCATGTTTTTGTCCTGAATATTCATTTAATTTGCCACTGGACGTCATCCATAATCATTATTTATTTTACCGTTACTATACAGTGAAGTGTTTTTCTTCTACTGATTTATATTACACCTTCTATAATTTCCACCGATCGAAATTAAAAAGGGCACGTGAAATTTTTCAACCAAACACTTGTCTAAAAACTCAACTCCGTATTATTTAGTCATGTTGCGATTTATGGCTTTTTATTCTGTATAGGCTTCTTGCTATTACAAAAGTCTGTATGTTGACTCTTAATGTTTTGATTTATACGTGTCGTTGGGTTGCTGTCGTATTAATGTATACCTTTATTTTCGTTTTCAAAACCAAAGGATTGATTGGGTATAGAAATATTGACATCTCTGGACTTCTCCCGTCCGACAGTATATCCTTGCTAAAATTGGGTGCGGCCGTTTGGCTGTTCGGATGTACAATATGCGAGAGTTTCACGCTATCTATACGTTAAAGAACCATTTGAATAAATCGTTGAGGGGGAAATACGATCTACGAATGAAATCTGTAAACAACAAAAAAGGTCACCTGAATCTTCAAATAAGTCGCATGGCTGATTTTAACACATCTTTTGCGCCTTTTGCAAGGACAATTGTAGATGAAAAAAAAACAACTTTAAATAACAAAACCAACTTTAAATAACAAAACCGATCAGTAAGACAATAACTATAGAATAAACGAAACGGCCAAAATAAGTTGAATCTTATTATAAATTGTTGCCAACCTTTTCTCATCCGTTTTTGCTTTTATGACAACTATACCAGATGTATATATATATATATAAATTGACACAGCAAATTTTTCCACCTATACGAGACTGCCCGTTGTTTTCGGCTTCAATATATGAGTAATGGCATGTACTCGATGGAGATTTTTTTTCTGTTCTTCTCCCTCCTCCAAGTTTGGCTGGATATAATGTAACTCCTGATGTGGACTACGTTACTAAATGTTACCAAAAAATTAATTCAACGAGAAAAAAGCGGAAAGAAATTCTAAAATTTACGCTTCAAAAATCAAATATAGATAAAAACAAAATACACAAAAATGGAAAACTGTTTTAGACAATTATCAACTGATAACTAATGATTATGCATCACTAAATGAAGCTGATAAATTGATTGCTCCCGTAATGTCCAGTGGCAAATATATCACGCATATTCACGACGAGGTGCAACGTGGATCGACCTGAAGCAAATGATTGACACATTAATAAGATAGAGAGTTTGCTGGAGGTGAAACGTACGCCGTACTAGAATAAAGTTGAATCATGATCAAAATCGTAAGTTAAGCTATTAGCCCCCTTTTTTCTCCACGGAAGACGCACGCCGAAAACAAAACGACATGAATTTACGATCAATAAAGCCCACCAAAATTTAATGAGATATGGACAAATTTTGTAAATAAACTCCTATTGCAGCCAGCATTCCCTGTTTCGGAAAGGTTTGAGTTTCCACTCAAATACCGTCTGATTATTGACCGAAGATATTAAATCAACCAAATGCACTTTTATTCTCTGAAATTGTGAATTATGGTATTTCGCTGGCTGTTTTTTTTCCTATCCTATAATGGACCCCCCGATTTTAAGAGGGCGTGTCTAATTAGTCATGCACGATTAACTTTTAGTAAATTGAACCTGCAACTTAAAGACCTACACCGGGTTAATAAGTTCAAGGTACAGTAAGTAAACAAAAGAGATCCTTTATGAAATGGGATCGTCCCAGGTATCTTAAATAATTATTTTGCGTTGAATAACAATGAAAAATGCACGAACAGGTTTGTAATATCTGTATATGCAGATAAATTTTAGTTTTATTATTTACAAGGTTACAATACATGAATGAAATTCATTCAAACAGATTGAGGCGTTTTTCATAAAGATGACATGAGAATATTGTTTGAAAAATGCTTGATTTTATAACGAATGTCAATTCATTAGCAAAAAGAAACATTTATAAAAAATCCATGGCAAAATCATTTTGACAGTTGACACTACTAACGTCGGAATTCACTTTTCTAGCGCCTTTAAGACTTACTCATATTTTGAGGTGTAATTATACGAATATCGCACTATACACATTATGTTTTTGGTCAATAGTTGTCCTATTTCTGATCTCTCTGACAAAGAAATATGCAATATTAAATGAAAATTCATTACTTGACTGCACATAACTCATATTAAATGTTGAAAGAAAGTTTGAAAGCACCATGACGGGATGCAGAAAAAACCCAATGAACTATATCGACATATTGTATATATACTTTTAAATTGATAAAGACTGCATGCTACCCTTTTGATGTCTTTAGTTATTTTTGTCGTCGGGATGACGAATGTCCAAGTCTTCGTTCATGTATATGGATAATAAAAGATTATGGAATAGTAGTCTGTATGGTTTCCTCTGTTTGTGACATGTTGTTTCTGCTTGATTATTTTGATTATAGTGTTATTAATATTCGATATATGTCGTTTGATTATTTCGATATGTTATAGTTTCATCGAATCATTATACTGTTCGACAAAAATTCAGAAATACAATAAATGATAAAACGATGATATTCTATTAGTATCGTCCAGTTGTTAACTCAACAAATATTTTGATCTGTAAAGGAAGTCATAATTTTTATTACCATGATGGTCAGTCCAACTATGTATTTGGCTATCTTTTCGTCTATTTATATGATGATATGAACTTGGACGTCTTAACCGGAAGTAACCAGGATTCAATATAGCAGTAATTCTGTTTTCCTGTAAATTATCCGTTCTGGTAACATTTCCTGAAAGAACAATCCATCTGATCAAAGCTCATGTAAAGTTGTGGTACAAATGCATCATGTTACTTACTAAGTATGAGTAAATATAAACTTCAATATTAACCTTATATCTCAAATGAACTGTAAAACAATTTTCCATTAATTTAAATTAAAACTGTTCAGTTATAAGTATTAAACACGTATTACGGACTCGAACATGAATGTTTGCTTACATGCATATTCACAATAGGAGGCATTTCTTTAACAATTATAGCATTCAGTTAAGATGATGCTGAAACAAAATCGCTCAAACTTAATATGTAACCTCTTATGATATGGACGTATACCGCATATCTAGTCAATTGAATAGCTCATTACAGAAAAGCATTGAACAACATTAAAATTTCTCAACTTCAAAAGACTCATATTTGATCCATGACTTTATATGATATATTTGCATACACAATAATAAATCAATCGATTTTCTAGAAATTTTTAATTCCAAGGTCCACTATTTCTGCAAAACTTCAACTCGATCTGTAACTTCTTAAAGTATGACAACTGTCAAATAATCAATTGATAGTAGCTTTACAGAAACAAAAACGGATTCTTGGGTAGATGATTAATACAGGCATGTATCTACCCCATTTATAAATATGATACATTGTCCGGGTTTTGGCTATGATGTACAAACAGTTTGACCGCGAGCATCAGGAAGAGAACTGTATTGTCAAAAGGTGTATAAGTTGCAGTAAAAGGGCCACTGTTTAATGTAATTCGATCTACTATATTGTAGGTGAAGATTTTAACAGGTGTCGTGTCTGTAGTTTAACCAACAAATCCTTAAAGAAATTGAGGAGAATTTGTTTTAGAACGTCTTCAAAAGACAATATAACCAAATCGCCAGATGTGCATTCCGTCTACATGAGACTCATCAGAGGCACTAAAATTAAAACAGTTGGAGTGGCACATCATGTAACAATTTGAAAAGAATAGAAAATCATTCGGAAGCATCCAATAGGTTGTTCCTCATTTTCTGAACTATTCATTGGGTTGGAAAAACCTTAGTTTTGGAATAATTTTAAGGTTCAATAGGCAGGAAATCTACAGAAAAGGTCGTGTTCAATTATTTTCATGTCAGCGTAAGAGAACTGAATTTTGTACTGAAATTTCGAAGACGAAACTTCCACCACCAGTTGAGATTCTGAGCTCCACATCCACACTTGACAGGTACATTCGAAGCCATTTAATCATATTTTACTAGGCTTGCAATTTATCCTATCGAAGGTCGGTGTCATTTTCGGGTACACCGGAAGGCAATTGATCAACAATCAAACATTTTGTCTATATAAAATCCGCAATTGCTGCTTGAATAAAACATACATGAATTAAAAGCAAACGTTCTGAGAACAATTGAAGGCCTAACCTTTCCTCCATCGAATTTTCACTAATTGATAAGAAGCCACTTCCGGTTGACTAATAGTTACTACTGTTGTCAAATGATATGTGTATTTTGATTATTCTGATCATGTATAGTTACACGTATATATAACTTTTCTTGAATTAAGGTATATAATTTGTTACTTCTAGTTTAAAAATGTCACTTCCAGTTTCATACGATAGCTTTATTTACACTTATTCATTTGATATATGTTTGTTTTTCTTTTCTGTGAAATGAGGAATTTATGGGCTACTTTTGGTGCACAGAAATTAACTTCAAGTCTCATATAATATTTACCTGTAGGCCAATTAGAAAAATTTCTAGGTAACTTTCCTTAAATAAATACAGAAACGGCTTCTTCTTGTTTTACAGTGACACTTCTGATTGGCCATTGTCAAGGTCATATGTCACCCAAAGCAGGACCCCGTGCCTTCGTCATTAACTAGTTTAAAGTAATAATTAATCTTAAATTCAAATATTTTATCGGCAATAACTCCTTTAATATGTCATTCGATAGCTTTGGAACCAAATGTACCAGATATTATTCTCAATAAGGTGAAAAAACCATATGCACTACGGTTCATTGGATAGTATTAAGCACTCCATTATTGAGTTGCACCTCAGTTAACTCCGGTGTATGGTCGTGGTTGTGTTTCTCGTTCTATTGGTTTTTTTAATTTTGTTTTCTCTTTATTTTATTTGTCAAGTTTCGTTAGACATGTACTTGACTATAGTCTTTGCCGTCAGAAAAAAAGATGGAAATACTTAAGTTGATTTTTTTGCCACCAGTTCTTGATTGGAATAGAAACACTTGTGCAGACAGAAGAACAATTAATATATGATATATCGATATGAAGAAAATGTCTAAGTTAGAAATTCCATACAATTATTGTTCTGAGTGATTCATTTTCATCAAAAGAATAGTTTAATTGAATCAGCATTATGGCTTAATGTGGGCATCAGATATGAACACAGTCAAACCTTTCTTGCATTAGTTTATATTATGTTAACAATTAAACGAATCTGACGGCACAGTCAAAGGCTCTATGCGTTCAACAAGCAGAGCTGAATTAAATTACAAGACATTGTAAGTTCAGAGGAATGTCAGTGGTAGCATCTAAGAAAATTAAAGTAGCTTTACCTACTATAAATGTTTGACAGCAGCCTTGAACATTTGCAAAATATTGCAAGATACCACAACTCTATTCATTGTTTCCATTGATGGAACCGAAACGATTGATTTGCTATTGCAAAATGCATTTCTTATATTTTGGGACTGAATTTAAGACACAAAAGTACATTTGTGGAATCATCATTCGTGGGATACCATTTTGTGAATTTCGTGGGTAAAGGTAACAAATTACAGACTGGCAAATCCACGAAACAAAATATCCATAAAAATACAGGTTTTACTCAATGCACAGTAGGTAATAAGTCTTGTTTCGGCTATCGAATAAAAAAATATATCATAGAGTTATTTAAGGTAAAAATATTATTTTAATTTATAAAAGGAAACTTTGTGAGACTGTATAATAAGAAACACAATCAACGAATACGATGTATTAAAATTAGATGAACTGCATAGTTTAAAAACACAAGGACATGAAGAAGCTTTACATCAGGGTCTAAGTGACAATCCTAGATTAAGCACCCTGGAATCAATTTTGACATTTTTATAATAAAAAGTTTTGAAAAAAGCAATCCTTGAATATCATATCTTTTCGAAGACACAACTTTAGATACAAATACACTCACGATAGATATCAGGACCAAGCATTGTTTCGCCAGACGCGCGTTACGTCTACAAAAGACTTATCAGTGACGCTCGAAATAATTTTTTAAATACCAGATAAGATTTGTAGTTGAAGAGTATTGATGACCAAGAATTCAGAAAGATTTTCCAAATACAGCTAAGGTAATCTATTCCTGGGGTAGATTCTCCTTATTATTTTGAAAAATTCAAAGTTTCATAAACAGTTAATTTATAATTAAGACCATATCAATGATAAATCTTGTCAACACTTAAGTGCTGACTACTGGGCTAATGATACCCTTGGGGTGAAAAACTCCATTAGCAGTGGCATTGACCAAACGGTTGTAAATAAACTCATCATAAATACCAGAATCAAAAATTTGTACATCTCACGCGTTTCGACTTCAAAGGACTCATCAATGACGCTCGAATAAAAAGTTTTAAAGGCCAAATAGAGTATGTAGTTGAAGAGCATTGACGACCAAAAATTCCGAAAGGTTTTCCAAACACAGCGAAGGTAATCTATTCCTGGGATAGAAAAATCTTAGTATTTTAAATAATTCAAAGTTTTGTAAACAGTTAATTTATAATTAAGACCATATCAATGATAAATCTTGTCAACACTTAAGTGCTGACTACTGGGCTAATTATACCCTTGAGGAGAAAAACTCCACCAGTAGTGGTATTGACCAAATGGTTGTAAATAAACTCATCATAAATACCAGAATAAAATTTGTACGTCACACGATCGTTTCGACTTCAAAGGACTCATCAGTGACGCTAGAATAAAAATGTTTTAATGGCCAAATAAAGTATGTAGTTGAAGAGCATTGACGACCAAAAATTCCGAAAGGTTTTCCAAACATAGCGAAGGTAATCTATTCCTGTGATAGAAAATCCTTAGTATTTTAAATAATTCAACGTTTTGTAAACAGTTAATTTATAATTATGAGTGTTTTGTTAGGACGAGGGAAACGACAACAAGTATTGCATTTGAAACTCTTGGTGTAAACGTTTAATTTGTTCTGACCTGACCTTTATTGTCAAATTCTAGATGTTAGTGAATATATAGAGCTGAATGTATTGTATCTGATGTATCCTTTCTTTTAAGTTCAACTAGACAGACCTGGTCAACGAAGTCACAAAATATGAATTATTTATTAAGAAAATGTCGTCTTTCAAGTGAAACTTTACGTTGAGGATTATACTGTCTTATTTCTTTTTATTATTGTTGGGAAATCCTTATAATAAAGAAATCCTTATAATAAAAATTACTTTCAATTATATGCTGACGGTTTCTAAAAACAACAATTTTACCTAAAGTAGCACACGTTTTGTCATACAAAAATCAAGAATCATGATGACGTCAGTTTCAGAGAGCTTAATGTTATATTTCAACTGTTTAAAATAATAAAATGATCCCTTCAAAACGAAAGGTACTTTAGTTTACAAGGGCCGTCTTTGTTTGAAACCAAGCTTATAATGACAGTCATGCTAAATATATCTTAACGTTGACAATAAAGGCTACAATAGGACACGGCCTACAACAGAAATATTATTGAACAATGCGATGACTCTAAATTTAATACTCTAACAAATTATTTAACTATTTTAGTTTCAATATGAAGGATTGCACAAAGTCTTTTATATTACATTATACATCAGTCATATTATTCATATCATACCAGTTTTCCACATACTCTTTCCATCGTAGAATTGATAACTGATGGTGTCTTCATTGGGCTCAGTTGGAATGTTGTATATCCCAGATTTTGAGGTTACAATACTAGCTGATCTTTTTATTGCTGTTGTCTTTTGCGGTGCGATCACACCATAGCTGTCTGTTGAACAAGAAGAAGTTAAAGTCGAGGTTAAACATGAAAATGACAATAAATATATTTTAGGTTACAATAAAAAATAAATGAAAACTCTAATTCATTAAATAAATAAAACCATTTATTTCCGCTGAATGTAAGTATCTTTAGAATATTTTTCGCATGTTCTGACATATTGTCTTTACTTTTGCTATGGTTTGAACCATTCTTTGGTAGAACATAGTTGTATCGGACAACCAATAAATTTATGATTCAGTATATTTTTTCTCTGACCTTCTTGAGTAGTTTCAAAGAACATTTCAAAATATGTCATTGAATATTGACCATTGTCCTTATTTTTATAATATTTGCTAACGGGTGTTAGCAGGCCATGAAATCTGTCTGGAACACTTCATCTGTTTTCTGACTTGTTTTTTTTGTGCTCAATCTCAGGTTTTCCGTGTATAATGAAATCTTCTATGTTTTACCATTCCAGAGTCCTTAATTTGATTTATATTAACACTTGCTATGGAACGCCACAGCTGTCTTATGTGGTATCGGATACTTCGTTATGTGGTTTGATTATTGCTTGAATACTTTTGGTTTTACATAATATGGATTTGCCAGAACTTTATGATGTTTTGATATAACTTAATATGGTTTTGTCATTACGTAATATGGTTTTGTCATAACTTAATATGGTTTTGTCTTTACTCGATGTTGTTTCACTATTATTCAATGTGGTTGTGTCATTAGGTAATGTGGTTTTAACATTACTTGATGTGTATGTTGGTGAAGGTTGGCGCCTTTTAAAACGTTTAAACCCGCTGCATTTGTATGAACCTGTCCTAAGTCAGGAGCCTGTTGTTCAGTGGTTGTCGTTTGTTGATGTGGTTCATAGGTGTTTCAGTTTTCTCGTTTTTTATGTAGATTAGACCATTGGTTTTCCTGTTTGAATTGTTCAACACTGGTCATTTTGGGGCCCTTTATAGCTTGCTGTTGCTTGGCCGTACTTTGACCTATAATGGTTTACTTTTACAAATTTTGACTTGGATGGAGAGTTGTCTCATTGGAAATCATAATGCATATTCTTATTTCTGTTAACGTAATGGAGTTGTTTCATTACATGATGTGGTTTTGTTATTTGGTATTGGTGATTTGTTAGTTCTTTATATGACTTTGACATTACATAATGATGTTTCGAAATTTTAACTACTTCACCCTGTATGATGTGTTCGTTCCAATATTTGATGTGGTCCTGTCATTCTTTGATGTGGTAACCACATTAATTGGTGAGGTGAAACCACGTGACAATTTTGGAAAAACAATAGTTCTATTTTTAAACCGATTTCAATGTGTCGTTTGTTTAATGTGCTTCGGATCAGTTGCTATCCATTGAGTTAAAGTTCAAATTAAGGTTCAAGTTGTTGTTCAGAGATATTTGGTATGAAAAAGGGTAACGGCAGACGAAAATAAGAAAAAATACAATATTTCGGACATAAGGGTATATACCTTATACAAAAGACGAAGTAGTATGATTGCCAATTAGACAACTCTCCTACACATACCAAATGACGTAGAAGTTAAAGAACTATATACAACTGTATGGTCTTCAACAATGAGCAAACCCCATACCGTAAACTGAGCTCAATAAAGGCAACAGTAGTATACCGCTTTTCAAAAGTCATAAATCGATTGAGAGAAAACAAATTCGGGTTACAAACTAAAACCGAGGGAAACACATCAACTATAAGAGGAAAACAACGGAACAACAGAAATACTGAAGTGCAACAAAACAAACGCCAACATACATGAGAAACGAACTATTTGATAACAACTGCCATATTCCTGACTTGGTACAGGGCATTTTAAGCAAAAAGTCCCGAAATGACAAATGTAAAACAATTCAAACGAGAAACCGAACGATCTAAATGATGAAGACATAAACTACACTACCGACAACGGACAATAGGTTTGCTGTGTCTTACTTCCGCGACATAATGTCGCAGGTTCGACACAAATCAAATGACTTACATTTTATTGTCAACAAATAAGACACTTTTAATCAACTCACACAAAAGTTACAGGAAACTGGGGATCGAACTAAGCGACAGAGTATCAATTCTATAAAAAAAAAGAATTCTCCGATTTGTTTTAGTGTGTATGGTCATTTGAACATATACGAGTATCAATTCTTTTTGTATCAATTGCGTTCTCTGATATACCTCGATATAAATTGTAAAACATATTTTTTAATATCTGTTTTACAGATGACGACGAATATGTTCCACTTGTCGTAACTACAATCCCGTCCTCTTTTCTGCGAATGTGACCTACCGAATTAGACCAAATCATAGGGTTTGTACTTATACGAATTCTACAACGGGTGCCACACGTTGAGCAGGATCTGCTTACTCTTTTGCAGCACCCAAGATCACCCCAGATTTTGATGGATTTACATTGCCCAGTCATACCGACCTATTGCGTTAAGCCAATTACATCTGATTTTTACAGTTTTTCTTATCTTGTGCCGTTACACTACTGTCCAAGGTTAGGATTAGGGTTAAGCGCTCACAAACTCATGTGAGACATTCTTTATGTGCCTGTCCAAAGTCAGGAGTCTGTAGTTAAATTGTTGTCGTTGGTTTCATGTGTGTCATATTTGTATTTCGTAAATTGTTTCACATGATGGCTTTGTATAGCCGACTATACGGTGTATTGAAGGCCGTACGACTATAATTGCTTACATCCACTACTTTTAAACTCTGGTGGATAGTTGGCTCAATGGCAATCACATCACATCTCCTAACTTTATTTATATTTCTATTTTGTGTTTTGTATACTCTAACATATGTATCTTTTGGAAGCGTAAACACAAGCCATTGGTCCGCGATAAAACAAATAAATGCGAACTCATATTAGATAACTAGAATTTCATCTCGAAATCTAAATCTAGATGAGACTCAAATTCAAGTCTAACTCGAACTCTACCTCAAAAGGTGACTGAAATTCAAAGTTGAAGTGGAATTATAACTCGAACTCTTCCTTTAAATGTGACTCAAAATCGAAATTCAACTCAAAACTTAATGCTAACTCAAACTTTAATTCTAATTATAACATGAAATCGAAGACTAGCTCGAGGTGTAACTCGAACAGTAACCCGAACTTTGATTTGAACAATAAGTCGATGGATAGCCACACTCACCCGAGGCACATAAAATATCATAAAACAAATGACATGGAAATCGTTTTTTTTAAAATAGAACCAACTTTTTCCCCAAATGGTCACGTGGTTTTACCTCATCAAGTAATGTGATATCACATCAAAGAATGGCAGAACCACATCAAAGAATGGCAAGACCACATCAATCAATTGAACGAACATATCATGTAGTGAAAAATCGTCAAATTTTGAAACATCATTATGTAATGTTAAAGCCATATAAAGAATTGGCAAATCATCATAACGAAATAACACAGCTACATCATGTAATGAAACAACTACATTACGCTAATCCTCATACACATCAATGTCAAAACCATATCATGTAAAGACAAAATATCATCAAGTAATAATAAAACGACATAACGTAATGTCAGAGTACCACATATTCCACAACTTAGAAATTATATCTTGGTCACAGTGCATATCAAATTGAGTCCAATTGAGCACTGGTTATTATCCAGAGGAATTGCTCTTAATGTATCAAACTAAATTGTCTCCTTTCCGGAAACCGTTATGTATCCAAAAGAATTTAACCTAAATGTGTGACTGCTGAACGGGAACTATGTGGTATATATCACTCTCTTCTGTGTACGACGAGTCCTATTTGTTAACATTAGCTTGCCTGGCTTATGATTTAAGGCTTCTGTACACAACCGAGTTTATTTGAAATAATTGACAACAATACAACAATACAACTGTTGAGGACCAAATCACAATACCTTGTCTATAGATATAAGAAGATGTCGTATGAGGGCCAATGAGACAACTCTCCATCCAAGTTTTGGATGGAGCTAGTCTTAAACCTTAATATATCAGGGCCAACTATTTATTTATCATTTGAAATCGAAACAGTGATTCCTCCTATCTCTTTAGATTTTTCAATCATATAAGCTAATAGGTAACTTGAAAACAAACGATTTTTATTCACTGTTCGTATTTTTCCTTGCATATTTAAACTGTTGAAATATGAATATCTCCTGGGTTTAAACTGCAAAAAATTGAAACTTCGTCTATAAAACCTCACTGATGACATCCTGTCGTTGGAAGATGGAATATTTCGTGCATCCTTTGTCTCATCCAATCCACTTGAAGTTAATTGTCAAATATTCTCCTGCAGTAAATTCGTAACTGTTCAGACACTTTTCCGATAGTTCAGTATTTGTTGATAAGCACAGGTAAATGACAGCTGATTTTAACATTCCTTCAGGGAGCATTAGAAGGCAAATGTATGTTTACCGATTCGACTGAAAATCTCATTTTTATTTTTATTCTAAAATGTCTATCCAATTTACACAAAGTCCAAAAGACACAATTTACAAAGCATGGACTTCATATAATGTATCAACATGTCGTGTGTATTTTTGAATAGACCACATCTAATCTACCATCGAGATTATCTCCGAAGAATTTCTTAGGTCATATGAACTGATGTAAACACAACTATGAATATAAATACTCAAGATAGCACGTGCAATTATATTATGACAATCTATCCATGGTCTGTTTGATTTCATTTCATAGGTTAAAAAATATGTGAATCATTGTTTTACCTGTTTTGAATGAATTTTGTTAGGCAGAATCAGTCAACGAAAGGATGTTCCTGGTGGCTGTTTTGTTCCACTTTTCAATTTTGACATTATTTCCATTTAATAACCAAACATTAGCAGTTCATGCGCATGCGTAACCCATCCCTTGTTGATGGTGATATTGAAGTTCATATGAATACGGATTCATATGATTTGCAAGCCAATAATACATCATCTGACGGAATTATTGAACACAGGAAGACACACTAGTATGTGGTAATGCTGAAATGTTTTAATACTCAACCGTCTTCTTCGAATCCGATCAGTTGAATAACATTAGGTTCCAATAATATACATAAAATTAGTACGAATCGAAATCTGATTTGATCTGTAACGGTATTTGTGGTCTAACCGTTACTTAAAAGACTGAACAATAAATTATGAAGTCATCTCAGTATTTCAGTCATCGTCCGAAACACCCAACTACCGGTTTTAAAATTGCTTGCAGTTACTTAAAACAAGCTCAAAGTACTAAATAAGAAGTTGGTCTGCTGGTAAAGAAATCTCGTCGGGTAATCTATTCGCTCTGCAACCTAGTAGTTCTGTTTACTACAGTGACAAAACAATACAGACGAAAACAAGTGTTTGCAATACCTAAGGTCACTTTTGTGGAGAAGAATTGCATAAGTGAACAGAAATGAATAAAACAGTTTAGACTGTTATCGATTATATTAATATTTTTCTGGTGTTATTAAATTTACATGGTAGCCTATTGAAAAAAACCAACTGGATCAGTGGTACGTTAAGGCTGATCTATATAAGGTTTAATCGCATTATTAACACACTGATATTGTCTTTTGCCATGTTTATTGCACAATACATGATGAATAAGGTGCATCATTGCAAAATTGATCTGCTCTTTGCGGGTATAAAACCAAAATCGTATGGTTTCACTGCTTGATACGTTAATGTCAGCAATTTTAACATTCGTAGTAATTGTTTCTTACTCTTTGATAGAGAGAAAGTCTTTTCATGCCAAAACAACATATAAGACTGGTCTGTGGAAAAAATTACATCCCTATGATTACATTAAAGAGATTACTGGTTCTTGAAAGCCCTAAAATACATTATAAAAGTTCAATATAGACGATCAAATGATGAGGAGCTTTGTACAAATAATTCGGTGGAAATTGTAATAAAGAGTCGAAAATACCAAGCGGAGATTCAAAATTATAAAAACGAATGACAACGTTAAGACAAACAAGGCAACAAAACACTACTGTTACATTAAACAATATAGACTGGGCAGACCCTCCCCAATCGCGGGAAAAGGGGATTAAAGGTATGGCAATGGTAAACAGACACTTTTCCCTAATTGGAGCCATCATATTGTCCATAGTTTGTTCAATTCGGAAAATAGAAAATGTTTTGATATCATAATCCATAATCATAATGCTCTTACCACCATTTGAACACTGATCTTTTGACTCCGCAATGAGAAAATAATTCAAATTGTACTTAATCGACGCTTTACATGAACTAATCAATTGCAAGCTTTACATTATGTAATTGCTAATTGATAATTCCTGCTCCATGGCACTGGTTTAATATTGAGTGGTAAAAGCAAAACCATTCTTTTGCAGAACTTTTACATTGTAAATAAAAACAAATTGGAAGCACGCAACGATAAATTTCTTGTAAAACGATATTTGGATTTCTTTTTATTTTTTGGAATTTGAATATATTTTCTCTGTTTATGACCTAACATTTATGGTATACTGTATGATTTTTTTTAACCACAGGTTGAGACTAAAGAACATTATTTTTGACTTTCAACATTTTTGTTATTGCATTCTGATAATGTAAATAATTTGTTGTTTAGAATTGCAATAGTAGAAAATGATGCGGCACCCCCAAAAAAAAATCCCATATACTACACATATTTATGTTGTTAACTAGCTATTTAACGGAATTTCTGAATATCTTATCCTTGATTCAAAGATACTTTTTCAAGGACTTAAAGTCAAGCAAGCAGAGTGAATCAATAACTTAATTTCTAAAAAAAACATCAACACAAATACATTTACGTGATGACCAAACTAGGTAATACGCCTTCAAATGTATCACTGAAAAGAGTCCGATGATAGTTACTTCAATGAATATTACCAACAAGGCCTTATACAGACGACAAAGGACAAGGGACCATTGACTTTGATTTTGTACAGGAAAATTGCTTCGAAATATCAGGTATGGAGTCTACTAGGATGTGATACACAAAACAAAAAAATATTGTTTGGTATCATTTACATTTATAAAATCAATGACAGCTGGTTCATTAATAAAAGTTTTAAATAATCTTACAAGACTATAATTTACGTTCTTTTAATAAATTTAGGGACAATTAAATTAAATACTTCACCATATACTTTATTCATCTCTTATAATGTTGATATGAGCAGAAAATAAATGAATAAAAAAAAAAAAATCACCAGTATTTAGTTATGAGCACCTATGTGTAAATGGTATACATTTTGTAATCTATATCATCATCTCCATTGATTTATTTATCTTTAGGGAAATAATGATAATGGCGATTCTTGTAACGTACCGACATACCTGTAATCCTAAATAGAAAAATTAAAATACAACTAGTCCTGTAAGATATACAATGAAAGATACATTATGATCAACATTTTTAAAATGTAATGACATAAAAATACCCTGGATGCAAAAAAAAAAAAACATCATTAATTTTTTCTAGTTGCCGGCTAAAATTTTGTAAATATTATCCAAAGTAACTGAAAGATACATACATATTATCAATTTATAAATTGAATTGGTTTCTTTTCATGCGTATAATAACTTCTAAACATAAATCATCCTGTAAGTATGTACGTATAAAGAACTTTTATATTACCTCAAAGATAGATTTGGTAAGTGTATTTGTCAACGAATATATTACCTCTTTCTGATTTAGCATTCCGTCCGTTTTGTGGAGGATACAGAAACTGGTATGTGTTATCATCTACAATGCAAATGACTGACAATGTATTCATTTGAGAGATATGCCTTTGTGTAATGCTCCTGCATTAGAAACAGGAGATTACTCAATGTAATCGTATTGTGTGTGTGTTTTAAAGTACACAAAACAGTTCAACCTACATTTTGTATTTTTCATGTGTTATTCTGCGTATTTATACATCACAATTTTTTCTGATATAAGTTTGAGCGTTCCTGACCGAAATAGAGTTAGAAAATCGTATTTCTAAAGCGTTATTTGCATTATGTGTATCTATCTGTGGCACTGTTATCGTTCGATGAAGATTCAATACATGTATTTTCTAAAAACATAAGACAAGAATGAATTCATCTGATATTCATTTTCATAAGAGTATGACATTTCAAATTACCATGAATAGAATGTGTTGTCTATTTTTCCGTCCTTGTTAATGACTTATTATAAGATACACTTGAAAATACAAATTATGGCAACATATGTAGAAAATCAGTTGTCTATATTCTTGAGAATCGTTGTTGATACCCCTTTATAGTTGGATCGTTTTTGCTTGTGATGTAGTTGTTCTGTTTTTCTTTAATATGTTTGTCTTCAACTACGATTTTTACGTATGTGCTTATTTCCGAGATTTTGGATTGCTCTCTTTGGTATCTTTAAACTTACTTGTTAATTTTCCTCTTCTTTTCTTAGTTTTACTAGTCTAAAAATATCAGACAAAAAGTTTATAAGACTATGTCGAAAGTTTTAATTACACATTACTACGATGTGAGTTCAAAGTTCAAAAAAGCTAAGATCTCACCATGACCCAAATAAAAAAATCCAATTCACAAACAACAGTCCACAAAATATAACACCGAAATGTAAAGGGTATTCAACCTTTCACACACTTAATAACACAACTAACAATAATGTTGTCGTTACATACACAATAACATGCATCTGTGTTTTACAAGCTAATAGCGAAAACTCTCAAATACAGCATCCATTCGAATATTTAACGAGATTTAACTTCTCAACACATTTAACATATCTAACACGTTTTGTAAACAAAACAAAAAGCATCAGTAATATCTCTAGTTCGTTTATATCACACAAAAGACTACCAATGTTTCCAAACGCTAGTTACTTTATTTTAATGTTCCCACCGATTAAGTCGCAAAGTCATGTTTGCATTTCAACATGATTTCAAAAGGTGAATAAGCTCGACTTTGAAGGAAAAAAACCAACATAATGTTACTGCAATGAGCGCGTATATTTCTTTTCAAACCATCAATACCCCTTCTTTAATAAAAATATCTTCCTTGATATTGACAAATACCGATATGAAAAATTGTATCTAAACGTAGAAAAGGAATAAAATCGCTATTTTGCAGATAGCAGTCTTTTGGGCAAATGCGTACACTTCAATAGATGTCTGCTCCAAAACCATAAATTATTAATTGCACATTAGAATTATGAAACAAATATTCCTTGCCCTAAAACCAAACATTTATTTGGGTTTTGAGCATACAAATATCGATCCCCAAGATATATTTAAGTTTTAAAACGTTTTTCTAATTTTAGGAGGATTGGTGAAGAATTGCAATTTTCCGTAAATAATTGCGCAACTAACCTCTTATTTATTGTTTGATTTTGAATTATTGTATCCTGTTTAATAAGATTCATAATAAATTTCGGAAAATTTTATCAAGCAAGAACCAGAAGATGGCAATTTTCTTCTTTATAACAAAAAATGGAATGTTTATTCGTGATCTTTGGCTATGATGTAACGGAAATTGCACGGTGCCATTGTTTTCGACCGGACAAAACAAAATGTATAGATAATAAGCTTTCTACAGCTGTGTGTTAGGTGGTTGCATTAAAGTCCTTAACTAAGTTTTTTTTTAAATATCACTCGCCTATTTATAAAATGCATTTGTAATGTGCGATTAAACACGTACAAAGACAATATTACTTGAAAGAAATTCCTCTGACATTACTATTACATTACACGCACAACTGATAAATTCCATTCAAATGTGAAAAATATGTTAAAATGGGTCTTTTGATGCCTCAATTTCCGTGTTTGAAAATTTTCACATGGATGGCATAGTTATGTTAGGACTGAAAAAGACCATGCAAATCGAACGGTTTATTGCACTGTGAATGTTTAAATAAAATCTTTTGCAACCTATATCAGGTCATAATTATTTCAGTGAATCGCTCAGTGTTCCTAGCAGGATTCATCTAAAGCTTTTATCCGAAATACAATGATGAAATATGGACACTATTTTCTTATATACATTGATGATCTGGACGTTATATTTTATTGCTTATTTTTGAATGTCTATGTTATTTACCTTTAAGGCCTGACGGTATAAAGACTATGGTGAAATCAATCATAATTAACAGTTGCCTCTGCATTTGTATCTTCTAACAATCATTTTGTTTTGTCTGCATATCATTGTATTTACCTTGTAATGTTTTTCTGTTGTTCGACATCAAGCAGTTCAATATTTTGGGGTCAATTGCAATTATATAGAATTTAATGATGTTAGGTATATCAATTTAAATAAACTAGCATCTACTAAATTGTACAAGTAGGAGCTCTCTTATTATTTTCTATAACTTGTCTAGAGCAAATTTTGGTTCTTTAAATATCAACTAAGTTGAAAACATTTTAACCTTTTAAACGAATTGCTAACTATAGATAGAACTGAACTGATGCTTGTTCAGATAGAAAATGAAGTTAATGACATCTTTTATTCAAAGGCTAAATATATCCACTAGACAAAAATGCAAGACCATTGGCCATTGTCCTGAATCGAATATTTGTGGAATATTCTTGATACGGAAAGAATAGTGCGAGAACCGCATGCTTTTATATATAACCAGTTGTATCAATGATGTGATAAAAAAGTAAGTTTAATAGGGCAAGTAAGTTTCGTCATGCAGGGCTTGCTTCCCTTTGATAATTTGTTTCATACCTTATTTCGTAATCAAAAGCTGATAATGAACTAAATGACAAAATTTATTTTTACGAATATTGTTGTTCCGTATAACAGTGTTTGGGATTTGTATGCAGATGAAACATTTACTCTTTGTTATGGTGTTTGATAAAAGGGAATGTATTGCTCTCCATTCAAGGGGGTATTCATACTGTTAAAATGAAATTGAACGAAATGAATTTCAGAGTGATAATGAAGCCATGATACATTTTGTTATATAAGGCCGTTATTGATGTTTATGCAATTCCAAAGCTGTATGCATGAAACAATTATCTACATTATCTATTTACATGTTCAATTTTATATTTAATCTTTATTGTATAAAAACATCTGTTTCACACCACTGAGTTGAATGAAAATCGTCACATTATTTTTTCTGAATGCCATCTTTTACTGTAGGTTTTCTGACAGCCTTCGTCATAATCAGTAAATTCTCCTGACCACAATGAAAACTCTTGTGCGGTGTAATTGCCGTTATATATGGATTTCCAAAGACACAATTCGTACTGCACAGAAATATGTTGCATTGTCTAGTAATTTAAGCGTCAAGAAAGAAATGAATATATAACGTAGTCTTCATCTTTCAACCGAAGAGGCAATCCACGTAAGCTGTGAAGCCGGGATGAAAGGTGATATAACTTAGATATAAATTTCCTTGCTTTTGGAGTGTACACTCATGTGAAGATTCATATAATTTTCAAATACATTTCACAATTCACTGAATTTGCATGATATCATTTAGCCAAATATCCAGTAAAGCCATAACTTATACTCTTGTGACAGTAATCAAATTAAGCATTTCTGGTTTTTTCCCAATATTTAGTCATGTGCAGAATTGCTGTTTTCTAAATATATTTGAAATTATTTTTGTTAATAATTCAAAGAACTGCGATTTTATTGTTAAGTTGATGACCAAGTGCACTTAAACTGTGATGTTTGTAGTGGGGTGTCACATATCATATATAGCTTTTCCTGGTTGCATGCTAGGTGTACTGTTATCTTGTTCTGGTGAAAAATTGTTTTTATGAAAACACTCGATGAATTAATAAATGTTTTTCATAACAAATCAATACTTGCTGATTTTATATTTTACGCCTATATCAGCAACGATGACAATATCATGAACACATGTTTAATTGAAAAGGAAGACTCAGTACCCGGAAAAACTACTGCAGGATGAACTACCAAACCTAGTCAATTAAGATCGGAGTCGAATGTATCTCGTAGGGAGTGAGGTTCGAACATATAACATCTGAGTTGTAAGGCTATTGTTCACTGTAGATGAGCTACATAGACCAATTCGGTCACAAATGTCTCTCTTCATTATAAAAAAGTACACAATATAAAACATGGATCATATCATCATTAACAGTTTAACTATTAATTTGAATAATTCTCTTCTATTAACATTATTCAAATTGTTCATAAATGTTTCGGACAAGTATTAAGTTGAAACTTACGTGATTACCCATTCTGTTAAATTTGTGCCACTTTGATGAATATCTGCAAATTATAAAATTATATTAACAGTAACACTAAAATTTACTTATTAATTTATGTGCTATACCTTTTACCTTGAACATCGATGGACAAAGAAGAACAATAAAATTAAAACCAATCCACCCTAAATAGACATATCTTGACAGGAAAATATTAAATTTTGGTTTAATATGTCAATTCTGGTGTAAGATAATAGCTGAATTTATGCAGATTCCAAAATATATGGTTTTATTATAGTTTTGAGAAAAAAGAGATAAGAAGGTACTTTCGGTTTACAAAATGCTACTCCCGGTTAGATTTGAACCTCACTTCATACTGACTCTAAAAGTATGAAGTTCTAGTAAACTTGCTTCGAGGTCATATATATTTAACCCAATGTAAAAGACCCTTTGACTTTATCTTGAACCAATAAGAAGTTAGAGCAAAGGTCAAAATCTAGAACGTCATGTACTTTATATATAGAGTGTCTATATGTCTTTTGTTTTTCTTTGTTTTATAGTTATTAAGATTATAACACTGTTGACTGCTGCTCTCCAATTTTTTTGAAATTTTTACCTATTATGTCAGTTTGTTTTGCTCACACATTATTGTCAATATAACGGAATCATATGCGACTGTCATACAAGTGAGAAGTTTAACTTGATATAAAACCAGGTTTAATCCACCATTTTTACAAAAAGAAATGTCTGTTCTAAGTCAGGAATGTGACTTGTTTTTCATTCGTTTGATGTGTTTTAGCTTTTGGTTTTGCCATTTGATAAGGGACTTTCCGTTTTGAACTTTCTTTGGAGTTCGGTATTTTTGTTATTTTACTTTTAAATGTCCTAAAATAGAACGTAGTGAGTAATAATTGCCTGTTTTGAAAAAACGTAGTGAGTAATAATTACCTGTGAAGATTTTATAACTTTAAATTTTGGATAGTTTTTTTTATGATATCGTTTATACATGTATCTTGAATAGAGTCTATAAAGGCGGCAGTATGGCCTTTCCGGTTGTTGATACACCGATCCCTCTGATCGGAGCCAAAATGATTCGCCGAAGCATCCGTCACTGAATCCGACAAGTACATATTGTAAGGAGAACGGAACTTAAAGGTTGACAGTTCGTTATAGTCAGTTCGTTAGTGAAAACGAGATAGTCTAAATACACAACACCGTCTTGCGATAATTCTAATGGGATAATATATTTGATTGATTAGTGGCAGTCGATATATCTAATTGATATAATATTCTAGTCCAGAATAAGTACCTGAAAAAATTAAAATCATTTGATGTAAACTGATATTATTGATTTCTTGATAAACCATTTGTGTTATATTTTTCTTTGTTGCTATTGTGCCTTGCCTTTAGAGGTCTACGTTACAATTATTATTATTCAGCCCTTCAAATTACAACTTGATTGGAACATGTAATTATATGTATCTGTATCTGCATCTGTATTACATTCGGAACTTACAATAATATTTATCTTTTGGTCACAGATTGCATTCGAAATTGTGCATCAGTCCTAATGAAAATCTATAAAGCATATACATGTTTCGAAATGTTCAAAACAATCTATGGCTTACTATTTTACAACTTGGTTAATACGAGGAGAAGCAAATGTTAAGCAAACTGCTCCGCCTTTTTTAAGAAACGCAATTAACACTACAGTAAACAAAACAAAATGTGAATCACTTACCTGTATTAATTTTTCGACAAACTTCATTATTTTGCCTTCATTATTATTTTTGCACGTCAATCAAATTTCAGTTTCGTTTTTACATATGTTTGTATGGTAACTTATATTAATTAGTGTGAAATTACCATAATCTATTTATAATCGTTTATATTTAGACACGTGTAATATAGTCTTCTATTTATAACATATGACTTAGAATTCCGTTCCTTTTAACTTGTTCGTGTTGATATTTTTACTTTTAATTTACGATAATAATAGTAATAATAATAATAATAATAATAATAATAAAAATAATAATAATACATACATACATACAAACACATTTGATTGCATAGGTATTATACAACATTATGACTTAATGACATATATGTACATTTTAGTACATATTACGTTATAAATAAAAACAAAATCAAAACCATACCGGTATACATTTGTTGATAGAATTCTTATATTTTCCCTTTCTTAACAATATTGTTATGAATCAATCATTACTCTCAATCTTCAGCTTATAGTACTTACATTCCAATATATTTTATATGTCATAATAATTATTCATCGATTAGTATTCACAAACAAATGAACAGCTTATTGAAGATGAAGATAAACATGGACGATCATTCCACATACCCCCAAGTGAGGTAACTTTTATAGAAATACAAGTCGCACCATTTGGATGTCCGGGTAACCAGTTGAAATATGACATAGTGGTGCCGTCTTCTGATTCACAACTCCCGTCTGGTTACTCGTTATCTGCTATTCTTATCCTGCTATGCGATCTGTCAGCTGAAAATTAATTAATGTGAGTTATTCGAAATTTGATCATTTTATGAATCATGGCTAAATTTGAGACAATTTACATGTATTATGTTACTCGTGCTAAATTTGAAAATTGAGAGAGGAAAGTACAAAATATATGTTATAGGCTGTCTCAGATCAGTATAAAATAAGAAGATGTGGTATGATTACGGAAATAACAACTATCCACTAGAGAACAAAGAACATTTACACAATTATATGCCACCAATGAGCAATTTTTTAACGGTAGAGTATACGTTACTTTGAAAAGGCTCCTGCAAGACAAAATTGGAAACAATTCAAAAGAGAAAAGAAACGATCAAACAATAAACGTCAATCAAATATGTCAGACACAAACTTTGCAACGACAACCATTAAAAAGGCTCATTACTTCGGACAGACACATGCAGAATGAGACGGGATAAAACATGTTTGAGAACGAACTAACCCTCCCCATCCATGCTATAAGATGTATTATGCATTTATCTTTACAAAAAAAAAAAAATAAAATAAAAAAAATGGCCAAACTGAGGTTAACGATGTTTTTTCAAGAACCATGTCGTGCGTATTAAAATTTCGTTGCATTTTGATATTTGATTACCATGTACTGCCAATTAAATGCAGTACCTTGTAAAACAAGGTGGATTTGGTCTGACGTTAGACATGTTAAAACTATGCAATAACTGGCAGTAAATACAGTTAATTTACAGAACAAACATTTGCCGATTATAAGATCAAGAAAATGTAAAGTGATCATAAAGCAATTTATCTTTATTGATTTTTTTTATGAAACCAATAGCATTTGGGTCTTACACGATTTTCCACAATAACATTTACTCTATACAGGCTAAACATTCATGGCTCTACAATCTGTCGATACCTGTATCTTGGCATTGTACATTGTCATGTTTTCTTTGACTGTTAATGATATCTTTACACTAAAGCCATTGGATGTTTGTTTTCCTTTCTTTGATCGTTCTAGATCTGTTTGGAAAACAGTTTATTGGCTAACTTTACACGAATTGGTTGATCTATACGATGTGTCTGTGTCTAAACTAACTAATGACATTTTTACCATGTCTTAGATTGTGGTTTAACATCTATGTCGTCTGTCTGCTAAGTACCGAACGTGACCTATTCCCGAATATGACTGTTATATCGAGTGTGAATTTGCATTGCTATACGACGTGTCTCGGTATTTTATACATCCAACATTCATGTATTTAATTTTGATGTTTCTGTTATGATTTCGGTTGGATAATGTGTTATGTCTTATCGTTTGTAGTCCAAATAATTTTAAAATAGCCTTTCAAAACCGTCATTGTCATGATAATTGTTTGGACTGATAATGTGAAAATAATTGTATGAAGTTCAAAATTACATATTCGTTACGTAAGAGCGTCACTGTTTGTGATATCCTGTGCTTGTCTGTCGTTGATGTAAGATTTCGTTCGTTGTTGTTCTGCGGTTTGCATGTTGTGTCGACTATTATATTATTTGTTTGTGCGTTTCTCTGTGATGAGTGTTTGTGCTGTATTTCTGTCACGTAGTGTTGTCATTTTAGCGATATTTTTAACATTGCCATATAAACGGGAGGTTTGGCTAGCCGTGAAACCAGGTTCAACCCACCATTTTTCTTAAATGTCCTGTACCAAGTCAGGAATATGGCAGATGTTATCATATAGTTCGTTTCTATGTATGTTGGCGTTTGTTTTGTTGCACTTCAGTGTTCCTGTTGTTCCTTTGTTTTTATCTTATAGCTGATGTGTTTCCCTCGGTTTTAGTTTGTAACCCGGATTTGTTTTCTCTCAATCGATTTATGACTTTTGAACACCGGTAAACTACTGTTGCCTTTATTTACCACTTATTCCGCAAAGATGAAAGCTTTACCTAAAAAGTCAGTGAAATAATCTTGTATTTCTTGAGAAGTCACAGCAGCAAGCTTTCTGCCTCTCGCAGCACAGAAGGCATCGCTTTGAATAAAATCTATTGAAGCAATTTCATGTACACTGTAACAAAACTATAGTGGTCTGTAGTAATTGTATTCGGGAGAACAGGTGCCTATGACTAAAAACATACATGTTCATATAAAAACTCAGAGATATGTGTTTAAAACATCACTTGCTCTTAAAGTCACATTCATTTTCAAGTATAGTTGGTATACAATGTATAAATGATATCGAAATGCCATGCACATTGAGAAGGAAGATTCATTTGACAATGCTTAATGTATATACATAGTTATGCCCGGTATGAATGGAAGAAATGAAATTTAAGGCATTTTGATTGAAAATACTACATTTTTTTTTGAAAATTCTGCTACTGTTACCTAGAACAATTCAATTAATGACACTATTGCAGGTTAGTAATCTTCTAGATTTAGATAGCATAACTAAAACTAAAGGAAAGGATAAAATTACGTGTGGGGTATACGTACATAACGTCGGTATTTAAACGAAAATACGGGAACGGAATATTCGTTAGTAGTTGGATATCACAGCCAAACGGTTGGGTAATTTTGTGATGTGAAGTACGCGTCTTTAACATGAAATTGTTTCGACGAAATGCTCAATGCAAACTACATAAACAAACGTAAAATCAATAGGAAATTATGTCATAGAGGTAAATGGGAAAATGTACATTTCACAAAGATTACAGTTCTTTATTTGATGTCTTATAGTGGTTCATAGTGCATGCAACTCTAATATATCTTACTGAATCATATGTCGGAACAAACTGACCATGCCATGGCAAAATGAAAACGACAAAAGACAAACAACAGGACACCAAACTCAACATAGAAAACTGAGCAACACGAATCTACTCAAAACCGGAGATGATCTAAGGTGCTCAGGAATGGTAAGCAGATCCTGCTCCGCTAGTGGCATACGTAAATGCCTTTTAATAGTTTTGCATTTTCCTAAGTATTATATAATAACCATAAAATCACGTTACAATTTTCATTTCAGTTTGAGAATTTTGTAATTAATACAGATTTTGTTTTCATTAAAGACTTTAAAGTTTGAAAGGTGTCTAAAAGGGTCCAGTAACAAACATTGCCTACACGAAGACAACAAACTGAAACAGTAACTTAATTAGATAGCCTTAGTAAAGTGGATTGACATAAACAAAGGATTGAAAATTTGGATCGCTGCTAAATTAAGGGTAAAACTATAGTGGGCAGATATGAAATATTTCCTTTCAACTGGTCACCTACGTATTAGATGCATCAGAGATGTGTTTGTTTGGCAAAACTATTCAGCTACCAGACAGCAAGTCAATCCCAAACGTCAAAGCATTGAATTCAGCATCCACATTTTGACCAGAGAAGCGTAATATGGAACCAGGGACTAATATGCGATTGCCTGCCATGGCGTACGAGCTCCATCTGCCCAGATTTTCTTTCTAGGTTTACTCCAGGTCTTTGATTATCCCAAATCTAAACACAAGGCAGTGATTATTAACTCAGCTTTCTTTTCATATACAAAGCAGACTAGCCAGCGGTGGTAAAAGAGCCTATAACTCTAACCACACTAGACACATACACAATTATGTGGTACAAACCACCAGCACACACCGTCTACTATAAAAGATATTATTTTACATGAAAATGTTTCAGCAGAGTGAACCCAAAACAGCTATTGTACATCATGAAGTTTCCACTATGTATTGGCTTTATAAATTACACAAGAAACCTTAGGCATATTTCTTGTGGTTTATAATTGTATTAATATGATGTTGAACAACAAATAATTAGTTTATTCTTACTATCTTTTGGTAACCATTTATAAAATATTGTAACACAGCTAGTGTTAAAATTGGTATAGAGACAATTTCTATAGTGTAAAACATTACTCGAACCAGCCGTACGACTGGAAAAGTTGAAACAGAACGTTTGCAATATGTAGCTGCAAAAGCACATACATCTAATGTCCAATTTACAGTTTCATTTCGTTTATATTCCACAAATGTTGTCTTTATTATTAAAATTTTCTGTTATCGCATGACTTATTGTATAAATATGCGAAAGTGTTTTCAGCCGACAATGAGAACATATTTAATACACACAAAACTGGAAAAGTCACGAAAAAATGAAAATACTACTTTTTAGAATGTATAAGTCCGAAGCACTTTTCTGGATTAACTTTCATCAGGAACGCTCAAAACCAAATAAATAAATTTGGTGTATTTACTGTCTTCTGATTGGTTAAAAGTATTACCTTTATTTTCAATGTTGTCAATTTTATGGCGACACCCCACTCTGACGTTGTGTATTCATACGCCAACATGTGTGTACGTTGTTATTGTTAATATAAATAATATAAAAGCTCTTTGAGCCTTATTTTTGAAAGAAATTTATTTATAATGAATGACAATAATTTCGCTGATTATTCAATGTGAAGAGTCAAAATTAGTTTTATGGTTCAATAAATTCAAAATAAATAATAGCCATTCATTAAATATTTGAAGTCAAGGATGTATAAGAACCGAAACAAGTGGAAAGCTATATGTCTTTTGATAAAAAAGACCAACAATAATAACCAAATACATCATATGTCATAATGGAAATCCCACTTTTCTGTTTTTAAAAAGTTCCTTCAGGGAAAGACGTCTTGTTGTAGTATGTAATAATTGAAAGAAGAGTAATCTTACCATCCTTTGTGACATAATATCTCCATGCAGCCCTGAACCACTTGGTACCGGAATCGACGATGAGTCGAACTGTTTATTATGCATTACGCACTCTTTCGTGTCCAAGTTGTAGAAAAAATAGGCATTCATATGTTGCTTTGCAGTCTATAATGCATCGAATTTTGTTGTCAGCAAGAGTTTTTTAACAGCAGCGGATTTTTCAAACAGTTCATTTAACTGAAATTTCAATTCTGCTTAAAAACCACAGTCCGTGTGTCAAAAAGTGTTTCTAAAAACATGAAAATTTCGAAAATATTTTGAAAGTTTTATTTAGGTTTTCCATAACAAACTCAGTTTGATGGCTATTCAAATGGATATAACTGTACTACTGGGTAAACTTTATAAACGTATCACTATATAAATAAGAGCAATTTAATCTGTCATTAAGCTTTGTTTGTTTTCAAAATTTTATCGATATACATGTAGAAATATTTAAATACTTTTGAAAGACTTATGTACAATTTCCCAATTTTGACAGAAAACACATTCAAAACAGATATTTGTATCAATAAAGGCTCAAAATGGACTTTCAATTAAAACAATTAGCAGAAGTATTTATATATTTATTATTCAACAGAAACTAGTATAATGAGTCGTAATGATTATAAGTACTATGAAAGAACTTTTATTCGTGGGTACCAATTTTCGTGGTTTTCGTGGATGGCTTTATTCACGAATTTAAGTGTCCAACAAAATCCCAGACATGGAAAGATCCCTATGTAGGTTTTACTACATGGATACGGTCATATAAGCCAACGCAATATGAACTAAATATACATTTTTTTACAACTTCAGACCGGATTTTACCCATTTAATCTTTAAAAATCTAAAATGAACTACTGTTAACCTTTTAATTTTCATGAGAAATAAGTTTTGATCAATGAAAGTCAGATTTCCGGTGATGATATGCGATAATGAAGTTGTCATCCTATTTTCATAATTCTAATACGAAATAAAAAAAAATGATTTCAGTTTGGACTTGCTTTTTATTTCAGTTTGGACTTGCTTTTTATTGCATAATAATTAATTCTACAATTCAAAGTACATTTGTAGCATTTTCTTATATGTTACCGTTTTCGTTAAGTGACATGTTTATGGCCCAATTAATACCTTTGATGATCGTTAATATGTTGATCATTCGATCTCGAGTTAATAAGTGTCATAACTTCTGATTACAGGTGTGCAACAACTAAAATGTTTACTCTGCATTTTCCTTCAATCGAGACAATTTAGAAGCATAGATGAATCAGCTTATTTCCAAAAGCAATTATTGTATTAAAAATATTATAAATTTGGTTAGTAATAAAAGATTATGAATTTTGTTAGTAATGAAACACGAACAAGTGAAAATGAACACCTTATTTTACAATATCCCACAAATCTTTATAAAACAACATATGATTAATATCACGAATATTCGTTTCTGAAGTCTTCAAATTCTTCACTCGATTTTTTCAATAAAACTAAAATCCACGAATTTAAGAACCCACGAAAATGTAACTTTTGCTGATACCACGAAAATTGATAACCACGAATAAAAGTACTTTCACAGTATATCTAAAAGATTTTATGAAAAGACATTCAAGACATATACATGTATTTGTATTATCAAAATCTAACAATGAATTGTTAATTAAACGCAAATATCAATTGATTAATATATCGATATTTGATTCTGAGTACACTAAGTCTCAATT
The DNA here is from genome assembly GCA_017311375.1 of Mytilus coruscus. Classification (NCBI taxonomy): domain Eukaryota; kingdom Metazoa; phylum Mollusca; class Bivalvia; order Mytilida; family Mytilidae; genus Mytilus; species Mytilus coruscus. Next base: position 4,974 of record JAASAO010000657.1, on the reverse strand, counting down.
ACATTAATTCAGATAGAAATGTAAATACATTTACACGGGTATAATTTTGTTTCGAAGAGGCACTATGTTAATGTTCTGCTTTTATTTACTGATTGTTTCTCCGTTCGATAGAACCTAAAAAGTCGTTTACAGTTAAATTGTATCGTCCTGATTATGCATAAAATATTTGACATGGGCCGTACAAAATAAAACGGCTAGTTCTTTCTATTACGTCTGTGGTGACATGACAATTTCTATCCTGAATATCCTCCGAGGATTAATTCACATTTGGGTATATGTCTCTTAGAAAAGATATGGTCAATTTATCAATTTTTTATGTGGGGTCATTATCAAAATATATTTAAATTACTCAGTATGTCAGTTGCATGTGTGCACTTTGAGATTCCAATAATAATTTAGCGTATTTAAAACATTTTCAGAAACTATCACAAAATGAATAAGGAATTCTTAACCAATACCCACTTCTATGTTATATCTATCATATCAAAGCAGTGGTTGCGGTAAGGACAATACTTGACCCAAAGCAATATTTAGTCCATTATTTCGAGGTGAAAATCGTTTCAATTTGATAATGTTTGATGCATTAAAAAAGTTAAATAAAACGATTTGTGTAGAGTTGTTCTTATGAAACGTTGACATTTACATTTCAAATAGGCCACACATAGAAATTTGACGAAATCTTCTGAGTTAAAATCACACTTTGGTCTTGGAAAAATAGGGTTCGAAATAATAGCATAGGTTTTTTTTAATATCAGTAAAAAATAATATTTAAAGATCTTTTGTAAACACATGTGCTTTATATTTCCCAGCTTAACAACCAATGAAGATTTCCTATTTTATTAGATTTTGTGGAAATATGATTTATTGCTGATTTTGACGTCGTAGAAAACATCGATTTGTAAATTAAAAAGGAAAGTTTTCTAACTAGACATGGATCACGAGCAGACGCACACCGTTGCCAAAATATTACTGTAATTAATGTATTCTTGACTGTTTAGGTTTGATTAAACAAATTACCACAACCATTATTATTCAAGAGAGGAAAACAGATTAGTAATTGATGAAGCATATTTATTAAATGTTCTAGACTCAGTTTGTCTGTCTGACCTCAATAGCTAAATGTAAATAACTGCTTTGTTACTTCAAAAGATATTGATTTAATAACAGAACATTCAGATTTAACCATTTTTCCACAACGTTCTTGTGTTATTTATGTATTCATGCTTCAAATAAGCTCCTCATGTCTAGATCTTGCAAGAATAAAAGATAAACAGCAATAGTTTTCATTCTAAATAGGCATTATATACCTATAGATCATAGGTTTTCCTGTTTGTATGGTTTTACACTAGTACTTTTAGAGCCCTTTATAGCTTGCTGTTCGGTATAAGCCAAGGCTCCGTGTTGAAGACCGTACTTTGACCTATAATGGTTTACTTTTATAAATTTTGACTTGGATGGAGAGTTGTCTCATTGGCACTCATACCACATCTTCTTATATCTATTATATAAATTGACTGGGACATTTTTCTAATTAGGTTCTTGCAATTTACTGGTAACGTTTTCATAATTTGCATTATAATCGAATAAAAAAGAAAAGAACACCGTCGCTAATTAACATGATTACAGATATATGATATACATGTATCAAATGTGACATAGTCAGATAGCATTCAGATTTGCAGTAAGTGATAAAAATTTAAATGTGTCCCAAATGTTAAACATCGCGCATTTATATCAGCTATAGAATTACAACTCACAGTCTCAAATGGGTAACATAAGACATGAATATTCATTAGCGCCTCTAAATTAGATGATCCAAAGACAATGAATAAGAAATAATAATCAAAAGTGTCATCAGCGCATATCGGTACTTAATTTTGTTACACTTATGCCATGTTCTTGAAAACGAGGAACATTTCCTTATTGAGTGTAATATGAATAATAAATTAATATTAGATTTAATAAGAATTACCCTACCCTTATACTGACTATTGCGATAACTATTACTATAACAATAACCTATCACGTTTATCCTGACAACAACACTTATCCTTATCTGTACAATAAGAATAATATAACCCTTATCCTAACCATAACCATAACAATTACACTACCCTTATCCGAACAATTAATCCTTATCCTAAAAACCAAAACTTCATCTTGATAATAACTTTAACACGAATGCTTACTCTTACAATAACATTCATCCTTATGCTAACAATTACCCGTCCTTTTAGAATAACCCTAATCTTTTCCGAACCATAACCCCAGCACTAGCCCTAGGCTTAACTTTAAGCCTAACAATAACCTTTATCCTTATCCTGACAAAAATTTTCTCTTATCCTTACACTACACCTAAACTTTACTCTGAAAATAACCCTAACGCTTATTCAAATAATAAACATAAACTTTACTCGTACAATCAACTAAATACATACCTTGACAATCATCTTTATCTTTATCGTGACAATATCCCTTATCCTATCAATAAACATAACCTTTACAATGACATTAACCTTAACCATTATCCTAATCATAACATTAACCTTAATCCTTACTTTTACAATAACCTTTACCCTATCTATAACCCTTACCCTTGCCATGACAATAATCCTAATTTTGTACTCTGCCTGCTCCTAGCTCTAAACCTTACATTAGCCCTTAAAGCTTACCCTAAACCGTACACTTTTCCTAACCGTCATCCTAACGCTGACCATAAATGAACCCTTACTTTAACCCTTTCAAGTTATCTTCTTATAAAACTTACCTTAACCATAACCCTTAACCTGACAATAACTTGAACACTTATCCTAAAAATAACCCTAACCGTTATCCTAACAATAACCCTAACCCTTATCCTGATAATAACCCATTATCCTAACAATAACCCTAACCTTTATCCTGACAATAACACTTACTCTTAGATTGACGATCACTTTATTTGACAAAACCCTAATACTTATCCTAGGAATTACCATAACCATTATACTGACAAGGACGATAACCCATACTCTGACAATAGCCCAAAACTTATGCTGACAATAACACTAACCTTATCCAAACAAAAACATTTAGTTAATTTACCCTAAACCTTGTCCTAACAATCAACCTAACCAAAACTATGACAATAACCCTTACCATTATCCTCATCATAAAAACAACAGTAATCCTCATCCAAATAATACCCTTAACCCCAATCCTTACCTTTACAATAACATTCATCTTAATACTAACAATTCCCTTACCATAACCGGGACAATAACCCTAATCTTATCCTCACCCTAAACCTATCATTAATCTTAACCTTAAACTTAAGTCCTACCCTAAACCTAATCTAACCCTTATCCTAACCATATATCTTACCCGTATCCTGACTATATCTCTAACCATTATCCTTACCATAACTGCATAACTCTACATGATAAAACAAATGTTATATTTCAAACCCGATACATCTGCTATATATATTCGATATTCGAATTCTTATATGAGTTATTTTATGAATACTAAAATTGTCTGTTCTGATATTCCGATACAGTTATTGCAAGTATTTTAGGTAATCTTTAAGATTGGAAAACAATGATAGTAGTTATCCAGAGGGTATTATTCGAGGAAATATTATTGTTTTGTTATATCACACTTGAACTTTGGTATGAACTATCAAAATCGAAATTACTTCATCGTTTTGAAGTTCTGGTATTTGAATATTGTGCTGAAATCGAACTCCACCAAAATGGAGATGTCAGTAGAGTGGTTGTAACTCTGAAGTGATTTTTGCGTCTTTTCGGATCATTTACTGAATGAGGTGTTGATTTCATTATTTGGCATGTATCAAAGGAGATGTCTGGTACATATGTAAATATATATGAAAATTTACCTCCCAAACCATCTTTTCTTTCACAACTGGACGGTTCGTTTGTGACAAAGAGATAGCTGTATTGGTTATGCGCTTAATCATTGCAGGCCATATGATTACACACCTGTCTTACTTGAAAACTTTAGTTGTTGGATTGCAGTTCATTGACATTTACCACTAAGCGCTTTCTTACAAAGAATCGGTGTTAAGCAAAAATATGAGCCAGGGTTTAGTCAAAGAACGTCTCATCGATTTTCTCAAAAGTTTATCGTCAATTACCAGGACCTAATAATTTAGATACATATTCAGTGTTTATTTCACAAATAATACAAGATACTAGTAGTCTTTAGTTACAGATTCTATGTCCTGAAGTTGTGTATCTTTATATTTTACTTTAGTTTCCCGTGCTATTATGTTTCGTTTGGTCGTATGACTTTTGACGTGACTAGGATTTATACATCCCGCCATAGGGTTTTCGACTTTTAACTGTAGGCATTCCTGGTGCAGGTAGGTCCTGGGGCTCAATCCAGATACAAGGGTTTTAAAAGTGTTGTTTCTGGTATATTTACCCTATTATTTATTTAAATTTAGTTTTATTCTATCGAGAAAGTGAATATACTATATACCTTATGTACTTTCAACGACAAAACCTTTTTGTTGACGTCATAGTCAAATCTAAACAGAAGTCTGTTTAATTAATTTGTACGTTTGTTTGAATTTTTAAGTCAGTTGCGTTGTATGTCTGTGATGTATGTTTACACAGTTTTGTCTGCAGGATCCAAATCATCGTCATATTAACCTATTATGTCTGTTTGGGTTGCTTATCAACTTTGTTAATATAACGGAACTATAAAACTATAAACAACTGTCATACAAGTGGAAGATCCAGCTAGCTATAAAACCAGGTTCAACTCACCATTTCTTCGCAAAATGCCTGTTCCAAGTCAGGAATATGGCAGTTGTTTTACTTGCTCCGTTGATTGATAGCATCTGATTTTGTCAGTTTATATGGACGTCCCTTTTGAAATTGCCTTGAAGTTCTGTAATCTAATTTACTTTTGTCTTATATGTATCCAAGTGTGACGGTGGCTTTGTGTTCAAATTTTTTTTACTGAAAA
>JAASAO010001215.1:0-65548 GCA_017311375.1 Mytilus coruscus | reverse complement strand
TAATTGATGTAAGGTTATGTTAAACACCTATAATGAAATGCTTTAAACTGCATTTTCCATATCTGTTAGATACTTAGTCATGTAAAAATGCCAAATTCTGAAAATCGATGCCAAATAATGACTCTATCAAGACATATATAAGCTAGCGTAATATGGCACTTATGTCTTATAGAAAGCTGACTATTTTATTTAAAATGTAATTAAGCTTTTTAAAACTGAGTACTGACTATAAAAAATTGAAAACAACACGCACTGTAAAATGGCACCTTGCTAAAGTTATTCAGTAAGAAATGAACTCGAGGCATATATCATACAAATTTTCCTTTGATATTTCATTAACTAAAATTTTCATTATTTAACTTACACTATGCCATGCGTATTTCTTACGACGAATAGAGCTAGTTCATTCGTTCACCTCTTAGTTTCATCTTTTCCTCAGAATGAACTTCCAATAAATTAATAAAATTATGTCTGTCCAATTGCAGACAATAGCAGGCGTTATTTTTTTTCTGATATAGTTTTCAGTCGAATTGCCTTGATAACATGACTTCAACAACTGTTTCAGTTTGTTTGCGGGGCACTATCAATTATGACTGTATTCGGTAATTTCCGATAAAAAACTTCCGAAGTTTACCGAATGAACCACCATCATCACATACATCAATCATCATCATCACCATCACTGATCATCACCTTCATCAACGAAAAACGTATAATGTTGTGACCACTTCATATAATGTTGTGACCACTGTATATAATGTTGTGAGCACTGCATATAATGGTGTGACAACTGCATATAATGGTGTGAGCACTGCATATAATGTTGTGACCACTGCATATAATGCTGATCATCAACATAAGGCAGTCATGGCGTTGCATAAGCACTAGTTAAAATCGCAAGGTTTTATGAAAAATAATGTATATGAGTTACTTCAAAAGGTTTAACAGTTTGTGATCTGCATGACTTAATATACAATATATTAATACCCTTTCGATAAATGAAGCCTTTTCCATCAAGTTCTTTCGTAAGATCTAACTTATGTTGTTGCATATTTTGGAAGGATGTTGCTTTGACGATATTTTCTAAGGTTGCTTCTGTGCATTGTAGTCTTAAGAAATCAGCCAATCTCTTTATCTCTCTTTTGGTATCCTTTATTGAATTAAACAACACTTCGATCAGAGAAAACACATGCATACCCTGTACCCCGTTTTTATATAGATGTTGTGTTACAATGTATTTTATACGACAACAATCGTTCTGATATGAGTCAAATGAATTAAAAGGTGCATATTGACAGTATTTATTTTTAAATTCTCAATAAGTTCATTAAATGTCTTCAATATTAAGACCTTTGTGCATTGGCTAAAAACACATGTGTTATAAATAACAATTAGTTATTAAAGAATTTTTACTAGCTGTGTATCTCAAATAAACATAACCCACTGACCGTGTATTGAAATCACGACACTACCATCCCACTGACTGTGTATTTAAATCACAACACTCCCACTGACCGTCTATTTTAATCACAACACTCCCACTGATCGTCTATTTGAATAAAAACACTCCCCCTGACCTAACCATTAATATACACGGTTACAACGTGTTTACTTTCAATCGATGATATTCTTAGAAGTTTATAGGGCGTAAGATAATTATCTATATTCAACGATAAAGAATTAAGCAAATAATATTCAACTATAACTTCCATTCGTTTGTATGTGATGATACGTATAATGGTTTAATTGCACAAAAGTACAAAAGGTGTGTGTTTCTTTGAAAACACGACGGTCTAATTATGGCTTCAATACGATTATTTATATCGATATATGGTACACCATGTGAGCCAATACGTGTACTTATTACACAAAGTTGAAACTAAGCAATTAATTATGAATCAAAGCAGATATGTATATACGTCTATGAGACAGAAAAAAAACCACCAGCATACCAATAGACAAAAGGGTTTTATTTGTTATCAATGAATATTGTTTTACTTTTTTCAATTATTGCATGCTATCAGTAAAGTGCATTATAGAATTTAAACAACTTAATGTCTTTTCTGTAGAGTAAAAGGGGGAACAGTGTAATAATTTGTTTAAAACTGTAACATTGTAAATGAAACAGAAAATTTAAATTATCTCATAGAACCTTTTTCATCTCCTCATAATAGCATGTGAATATTATGCCAGGATACTGTTTCTCTGCTTTTTCCATTTGTTTTTCATAATTGTACCATGATCCATAGAGACCTTCAAGTAACAAAGTTAAAGCATAATGGATTTCCAACGATAAGAAACAGCTAAAAATGGTTTTACATAAAACAATGAGAAAACAAAATAGACAGAACGAAATTCAACAATACCGTATGCATTATACAGAAATAAAAAAAAAAAGAACTGCGCCAAATGAAACCCAATAAAAAACCAGGATTACCTAATGCGACTGCGGAAGGATCAACTGTTGCTAAAATAGTTCCTTACGAAAATACGACATTAACAAAAAAAAAAAAAAAAAACGGATGACGGGCAAACCGTGACATTTTTTTCATAAATATATTTTACATTTTTAATTTTTGTAAATTATAAAAGATATAGTTTAGGACGGCACTTCAAATGAATACATCGAAATGAAATGATGCATTTTATTTGATTTATCATTGTAAAATTTGATTGACTAAACTGCTAACCTATGACATTATATGTAGTAACATACCAATTCAACAGTTGCCACGTGATATCAAACAATATATAATATTACAAATGCATTGATCGAATCCAGTCAGTTTAAACTGGTGATATGATTTAGGCTGAGATAAACAATAAGGAGTTGATTCTTATACTCAAACCAATCAACATATGATAAAAAGTGTGTGGTGGACAAGACATTGAGTCAAAGAAGACGTTTTCTGCGACAGTATTCCCTTGTGGCATTTTATCGGAGAGACAAGTGAGGGAAGACAGAGAATATATAAAATAATGAGGATTCATAATTATTCGTTGGAAATCAATGTTTGTGGAATTGATTGGTACAGATGAACCACGAATTTAGATGTTCAACGAATTACATATTTCCAATAAGCGGAATATTGAATTACAAATGAAGGGGAACGCCTTCGTTGTTTGTAGTAACGTGCTTGCCTCGAGTGCAGGATGTGGTGGGTTGAAACCTCGGACGGATTATATAAAAGACTTGAATATTGGTATTTTCTGCTTCTCCGCTAATCATACAGAGACTGTTGGACTCGGAGATAGAATACTGTGTCCGGGTAGAGTGACATGTCTTTCTAAGGATTATCATTGTACGTTAAAGTCTGTCTCAGCGTGTCTATCTAGTGAAAAGCAGGGTTTATATTCAAAGCACATGATCCTGTTCGCGTCCTGAAAATACATTTAATTTCCCACCACTGGACGTTAAACAGCCTCCCATCATCAAAGAAAGAAGGGGTAAAATTTGACAAATAACAGGAAATGAGCGGCACCTTATGTATATTATAGCAATTATGACATATCATCTTTTTGATACAGCGACCAAAATAGTTGAACTATTAACATCTTATTGTAGTATATACATAATTTTATTCGGTCAATATTATATATAGTTGTGTTGTTGCAGTAGTCATACATGAAAAATTGTAATTTATATTTACATCGACATACAGTTTTTTTCGTAAATTGGTTTGTAAGTAACTTACATTTTTCAGACATCCATATTTCGAAAAAAATCATCCCAGGATCCTTTGAAATCTAGATGAGGCATTTTCTTAACGTGAAGATAAAAGGAAACACAAACATCCTTAGGGTTTCTAATCATGTGAATGTACTTGCATCCATTTTCAATATGTTTCTTTGGTAAATATTTAAATGAGCAGTGGGTGATGAGTAACCTTGGTGATTGCAATTTATCTAGAACTGTGAGATCAGGAAGAAATTCTATCATCGTCGAAACTATGCTTTTGGTGTCTAGCTCTGTCTTGTTTCGAAGCTATATGTTGCTTATTTCATAAATCCAATGCGTTCCTTTAATTACAACACACATATAAAAAATTTTACCCGTATTTACGGCAAGCCGTTTTGCTATTTATTCTTACTTCAAGGCATCTAATTAACCTTATAAGATATCTCATATAGTTTATAAGATATCTCATAAAATTTTCTTTATAACATATCTTATAAATTATATGAGATGTCTTATGAACTATATGAGATATGTTATATATTATATGATATATCTTGATGTAAGAATAAATAGTAAAACGGCTTGGCATACGTACTACATGTATAACAGACTAAATATAGAAATAAGGAGATTTATAATTCAAGTTGGTATGATTGCCAACTAGACAGCTACATGTATCCACTAGAGTTCAAATGATGTAAATACATATAAGCAGTTATAAGCCATCGTAAGGCTTCCAACAATAAGCTAAACCAATACCGGTAAAGTCAACTATGTAAGGCCCCGACATGACAAATTTGAAGTAAGTTGTGTTGTATATCTGTGATTAAAGTTTGCACAGTTTTGTTTTTTTGTTTTTTTTTTTTTTTTCAGAGTCAGAATTTTTTTTCGTGCAAAGCGCGTACAATTTATCTAGTTTTTCGACGCTATCTGTCAAATTATTTTTTTTTTTCAAAATTTAACACTATAAGTTATTGGGAAAATCTGGATTCAGAATATTTTTTTTTTTTTTGTCATCTGCTTGTTGAGATTTTTTTTTTACTTTTTTTAATCAAATATGGAATCAGAATATTGTCTAATGAAAAAACATTACTTCCCTCCCACCCTTCCCTCCCCGTGAAGTTTAATAGTCGTTCTCTTAGGTCACAATATTCCACTAAGTAATAATGATACTACGAACTTATTTGTTAACATAGAGCTATCAAATTGGAATGTGAAGTTGACACATAGGTGAGGGTCTGGATGGGGACATTCATTTCTGTAGTCTGTAATTTGTTATGTAATTATTCTCTATTCTTTATATTGTAGTAGGGTGCCTCGGTAGCCGAGTGGTCTAAGTAATTATTACTGTAATCACTAGCCAGTCAACACTTAAGTTGTGATTTCGAACCCCGCTCGTGCGGGAACACTGGACTCCAATCTTAATTGACTATGATTTCAGTTTTCCTATCGAAGGTCGGTGGTTTTTTCCGGGCACTCCGGCTTCCTCAAGCAATAAAAACTGGCCGCAATGAAATACCCCAAAAGCGGTGCTAAAAAGTGGCGTTATAACACAAAAAATCAAAATCAAATTATATTGTAATATCCCATTATCCTTCATTCTTTAGTTTTTGCCCTATTTTTCTCTAATCTTAATATTTGTTTCCCATTTTCTGTAGATTTGGACCTTTCTTCAATATTCTGCAAATCTCTCCCATACCTTAGGTATCTTTGCTAACTTGAATTGTAACATAATATTGATATTACCTGATTTTGGATATGTGCAGATCATAAAATCTGCTTCTGTGGACTGAATGTGAAATATGTCGTGTAAAGCCTTCTCCGCCCCTTTTTCTCTAAAAGGAGTTGTAGGTGAATAACGAATTCCCTCAAACTCTGGGAAAGGACCCGGTTTCGTCACCTTCATTAGTTCTCCGAAGTTTTCAATATCCATCTTTATCTATACTTAAACTAACAAATATAATCGGTTACTAGTGGGGTCAGTTTAATTCGTTGATAGTTTTGCATTCACGTAATTAGAATAAAAGCTGTTTCGCATTTTCCCCATGTTTTAGGTTTAGTTTAACAAATTCTTTCATACATGAACATGTAAATCAAAACAAATAAACATGTTATTCTGGCTATTGGTCCGTAATTTGCAATCTTTCTAACCAAAGGTTATCTAGAAATATCTCGAATAACCAAACAAGCAGAAACGAAAGACCTACCAATTTTTCGTCATGATGAGGGTGACTACAATATTGAATGGTTAGGTCGGCGTTTTTTTTTTTTTCTACCATGTTTTGGTATTCTTCTAAATTGCCTGATTCTTACAATTAAGTTTAGTTGATTAACTCTTTAAGCGTAGGATGAGTTGTATATAATTACATGCTCTTCTCGCAAAAACGCTTTTTCTAAATGTGTGCACAATTTTCAGATATGCCTCTACCATGTTTTCTAAGAAGGAAAAACATTAACACGTATAAATAGCAATTATATTGCAAGGTTGTTAGTAACATATGCTTTCGGATATTGTATTGACCAATCGGGAATTAAGAGGCTACGAAATATAGTATAGTCGATTACCTTGATCTCACTTAACTGTAATGCTTTAAATTTTATTTACTAATTTATTGATTTTTTTTTTTAAATGTTAAAGTGTAACTTTCATTTCTTTAAATTCATAAATACAATTTCCATTGCAATAATTTATGTACATACATGTTATTAATGAGATTCAGTAAACATACTACTTACTTGACAGACACCTCAAACGGATTTGACTTAATCTGGCTTAGCTCTATCTTTATATCAAACATCCGTTCTTATATGCACGAACATATGTTGTAGCTATCAACCTAATAAACTTTCAACTTTCCATTCATATTGCAAATGACAAATCGATGTAATGCATGATGTAATGTGTTAGCCTTTTCAACAGTCGTCTGGCGCGAAAAGGCCGATAACTCAATTGTATAATTTAATATTTTCGGAGACGGTCAATGTGTATTTTCTAATAAAAAGTGTAGAATAATTATATCGGAGGTAGTATTAACAGCTCCTCACCATTTTAACTTTATGATTCTTAATTTTCTGTTAGTATTTTCTTTTAACTTGTGATATAAATTAAAATTAACGTCTTTTTTTAAATTATTGATTTAAATATGATTATAGTTTTTTAGTACAATGATTATGGGTTGCTGTGTAAGATAGTGTGACAAATAAAAATCGTTTTCCTCGAACAAGTCGAATTTACCAATAAAGAACTGTCATTTTAACATTATATCTAATGAAATAAAATGGTTGTACCTGTATATTTTAAAATTTTCGTTTTTATTTTGTCCTATTATTTAATCCTGAGCACTACTTGTCGTCCCACCTAACGAACTTACAACAATGAATAAATCGGTATGCATATTTACGTAAGATACACTATGGTGATAACAATTGTTGACAATCTTTTGATAGAAGTTCTTGTTGATCATGTTTGCTGATTTAAGTTTATATATATCTATTATAATATTTAAGATATAAGACAAAAACACAAAAAAATATGGTTAAAAAAAATCACCAAAGGACAAAAACAGAGAAAGGGAGTCAACTGACGATTTCGATCATGTAGACTTATTTGTAAATCTTGTCTTGATGATCATATTTGCATTGCGGATTTATCTGTATCTATCATAGTTTTCAAGGTTATAGGAAAAAATGAATAAAAAAATGGTAAAATTTGTCGGTTATGGGTAATAACTCCTATAAGAAGTTCCCTAACAGTTTTGAAGCAATTAGACAATTGGTAAAGCTCAACAAACTGTCCTTGTCAGATTTTCTGTATGTATTAAAGTTTTTAAAATATGTGACAAAACTATCGTTTTACCCTCATATTCTATAGTTTTTGAAACTAGATACCCTTATGATTATTGTGGCCAAGTGTGGTTAAATTTGGTCCAGTAGTTATAGAGGATACTATTTTTTGTAAAAGTTAAACGACAACGGACGACACACGACGGACGCCCTTTGGGCCAGGTGAGCTAAAAAACGTATAGTACTGAGGCTAAGTATTTTTTTCATTTTACTTGTTTGATTTATTAAGGGTTTTTATTGCTAATGCATCGCCCATTTTTATCCTATAAGGTTAGGTGCGAAAATGTATTGAATAGTCACGGTATATAATTTCATCAAAATTACTGTGATGTTTGTGTTTTAATGTCTTTGTCTATTAAATATGAAACTGTTTATCGATCTAAGTTATTTGCTGCTTATGTGCGAATGCATTGCATAGCGTATTCGTCAACTCTTGACATATTTAGGTTTCTGACACCTGTCATTTGTTTGGCGCAATCGTCACCTCTTGCAATTATTGGTTTCTGTCACCTGTTATGTGTTGTATTGGTTGATTATCAGTATGTTGTCCTAAAAACCTAGAGCGAAAGCACAGGCCGAGTTCTCTCTATCAGTAACGAAAACGGTTGAGCTCCCAATGTATAATTTCATGAGACCAAATCGGAATGAAATATCCGTTTCCGAAAACCGTTTTATGTTGTAGTATACACGTATGACAATAATGCATAGAATACGCAGTTTCAAGCGTTGAATCTGTCATCCAAACGATGTCAAAAGTGCCCGAAAGGATCAATTTTACCAGAAATGCTATGCCATCAAATTATGAAAGTAACAGGCTTGACTAACGACTATGGCTCAGGAAAGATTGAAATCATTGAAGGATTTATCGTCCATTTGATATCTGTCGCCTCTCTTTTTAGCAGGAAAAACAACAGATGTCGTGGCATGTAGGGCTTTTGACGAAAGACACATATAACGAAAGGAAGGTTCACTGTAGGCAATCATCTACAAACCACTCCACATATATTGATCATGAGCAATTGATAACCATTTTACCTAATACACAAACTGTTGTATCGGATAGTTGTATGGTTGTATGTTGGAGTGTAACGATTTTTGTTTTTGGCATATGCGCAATAAGTTTAAAAGATTATCAGATTTCACAGCCGGACACACAAACAAGCCTTAGATAAGATCCTGTATTAAAATAAAACAAGGAGAAACACGGCACGTATTTGTAGTGACGTTTTATACTTTAATAAACGTACAAAGTAATCTGTATATAAGGGGTACATTTATAAGTAAAACATAACACTTTTAAAACAAAAACTTTCATACTTGTATCTTCAAAGATGTGGAAATTTGACTATAACTGTAAAAGTCGTATTACAAACGGACATCACATCATAATTTTTACTTTGATGTTGCTTATAGAACTCTGTAGAAACGATCCAAGTTAACACATTGATTCTCTAAATAAACAAAAATAATCATTATGGTCATTAATTCATAATGTAGTAGATGTTTGAACACTGCACTTATGTAATTTTGATCATAATAGATAAAAAGCATAACTTAACATGGTCCGAGGACACAGTTATCGTCCTTAGATTTTCGTTGTCTACAAATATAGTCCCTAGTGTGGACAGTGTATAACTTGCAATATCTTATATACTTTATCAGATATCTTCTTAAGGTTATGAAATATCTTATAAATTATATAAGATATCTTATAAACTATATAACATATTTCATATAATATATAAAGATATAAAGATATCTCAAAAATATATAAGATATCATATATAATATATCTTATATAATCTAGTTTTTATAAGATAGCATTAACTGTATGAAATATGTTATACAGTTATAAACTTTACATGATATCTTATAGATATTTTTATATATCTTTTATACTTTATCAGATATATCATATAGTTTTTAAGATATTTTATAAACAATATAAGATATCTTATTGAATATATAAGATATCTTACAATGCATATATGATATCTCCTTTAATATATAGAATACCTTACATGTATATAATCTAGTTTTTATAAGATATCTTATAAACCTTGTAAGATACCTTATATACTTTATAAGATCTCTTATAAACTTTACAAGATATCTTATAGATACTTTTTAAGTATCTATATCTCGTATATTTTATAAGATATTTTATATAGGTTATAAGATATCTTATAAACAATATTAGATATCTTATATACAATATAAGATATCTTATACACAATATAAGATATCTTTTAAACTTTATGAAATATCTTATCAAGTTTGTTGGATATCTTAAAGTTAGAATAAATAGTAAAACTGCTTGAAATAGATCACTGTTGGGCAGCGGACCTAACAGGAAGTCACTCTGTTCAGATGTATCGGCGTAATGTTTAACAATTATGAATTTAATCGTCGTATTCAAAACTTCAAAAATTCGGTCAACAGAAAATTAGTTTATAACAAATATCTAAGTACTCACAAATTACAACTCATTATGTACGTCAAACTGCTGACCAAATATGAAATCTAACTTTTAAGTAATTTGTGAGAAAAATCTGAAAGACATACTTTTTGGACAAATGAATGGACGTACAGACAGGTGATTGCAATATAGCCCCACTTTTAAAGTTGGGGTATAATATGTGATGTGAACAAGTAAATGAAGTAATTTCCCTAATGCTGTACATTTATAGCTATATATCTATATATATATATAATATATATGTGAAATTATTCTTTGAAACAATCATTATCATATAATTTTTTTATCTTTTTCAATCACTTTCAATTGATGAGTTCATGCTTCTTTACTGAAAACAAAAATACATATGAAAGAATGAACTACTACTTATGCTAAGTAGTAGCTAAAGTCAAATGAAACCTTAATTCTGATTGGTTGAATATTTTATCAGTCTCAAATCAAAACCTTCTTATTAAATACAGGAAATATGATATAATTTTGTACATTTAAAATAGATAACTAATTATAAATTTTAGTAAGACTAAGTCATTTAAGTTTCATTATAAAAATTATATCAAAATTAATAATGATAATTTGAAATGAAAATAATTTAAGTAATGACTAGTAATTCTGATACTAAGTAATTCCAATAAATTTTTAAGCATTTCAAAGTATTATCTAAAACAGGATATTATTTCAATTTGAATTATTTTAATTATGGAATTTGCATAATTTCTTGTGGTTGAAATTTTAATGAATTCCATGTTTATTCTGCATTATAATTTTTTAAGCATTCCATTACATTTTCCATACAATTTATTTTGTATAGATAGTGTTGTGTGCGGCACAGTACATGCATTCTATTGAAAATGTGTTATCTTCTTTGTAATAGAAAGTGTTGTGCGCCGCACAGAACATTAAAATACAGAATAAACATGGAGTATATAAAAAAAATTCAAGCACAAGAAATTATGCAAATTCCATAATTAGATAATTCTATGTTGAAATGATAGCCTGTTT
Source organism: Mytilus coruscus (assembly GCA_017311375.1). Classification (NCBI taxonomy): domain Eukaryota; kingdom Metazoa; phylum Mollusca; class Bivalvia; order Mytilida; family Mytilidae; genus Mytilus; species Mytilus coruscus. The sequence goes on along the minus strand of JAASAO010001215.1, from coordinate 54,548 downwards.
AAAGAAAATTGCTATAATAGTTATCCAAGTTTATGCAATTTTCAGACTGTGAAACCTACATATGTTGAAATTGTTAAATTATGGATTCAAATTTCATAGGAAGCATTTATTAATATATATAACAAGCCTTATGCAAGCAAACAACATTATGTAGTGCCTAAACCTACTTAGTAATAACAAGTTTTATATCAAAGTTATAAGAAGAAATTCCAGTAACTTTCATACTGCATTTTAGTATAAATAAAAAATAAATATGTGTAGTTCATTAATATATAACTTAATCTAAGTAATTTCTTTTGCTAAAAACAGTAAGTTATTACTTAAATAAGGACTAAGTAATTCATTTACTCAAGTGAGTAAAATCATTATTAGTATTTGTTTTAATTTAAGTAATGTTTTAATAGACACACATTTTCAGTAAAACAATTACTTGTTTCAAGTAACTATTTTCATATCTAGTAAAACATAAGTAATTGCTAGTAATAGTGAGTAATTGGTAAGTAATTCCTAGTAATGAGCAATAAAAAGAATACTTAATTTAAGTAAAATATAATTACTTAGTAATATTTTTTTTTAAATGCATGTTTGCACATTGTTTTATTTCACATTATATACCCTGTTTGAGACCTGAATAACACATTATATCAATATTAAGAGCAAAAATGTACATGTAAAGTAATTCACAACTCAAAATATCATATGTCTGTGTTCAGTGAACAGTGGGGTGATACGGTAATTTTGCATACAATGTTAAAAATTCACCTTAAAGAACATGTGCAACAAATTACAAGTTTGTGTGACCTCAATTTCAGGGTAAACAATCCTAACAGAAATCCTTTAAGCTGAGGTTTCAGTTTAGAGACACCACAAGTATGCATACATTCACTAGTACACATCTGCTAATATGCTCTGATAATAACGTAAGGATAAGCAGTTTTTAAATATTTTTTACAGATATATACCTATTGGTATGCTTCATCTCGTACTATTAAGACTTGCTAAGCATTTAGTTAAGTATATCAGCCGGAGAGCAAATCCCTGATTTGTCCATTAAAATCCTGGATTTGTTATCCGAGAATCAAGTGGAGATAATTTCTGAGAAAGCCGTCAACAAATGTCGCTGCGCAGAAAAATAAATACCCGCAGAAGACGACCCGGTAGGAAATCATGAATTTATGAAATTTGAAGAAACCAAACGTATGATGAGCGGTATACATGATATCTAAAGTTTTAAAATTATTTGAAAAATATAAGAAGTCAAAATAATGTATCGTTGAAAAAGAAATTCAATTCATCAATTTTCAGTCTTCGGAACCGCCATTTTTCAACTTCGACTGTCATTGAGAAATTTTCAGCTCGGGACGAAGTGACACAAGCCTGGTTTACCTAAGGAAAATACATATGACTTATTACTTTTGATAAACTTGAACATGGAGAACAGAACTGAAATGGTCACATGACAGTACCATTCGTTCTTTACATACGAGCACAATTTAAGTACACATCACAATTTGGTAAGGCAGCACAGGGACTCCCTATTATTTTTTCTTAAAACTTCTCTGCTCTTGACCAAAACAGGTCCGAAATATGACAAAATTGTCACAGAGGAAAAGACAGTCAACATGTCATTGAAACGAATAAAATCTGTTATTTTTTTTTTTTTTTTTGTGATTTATTTCCCTTTTTCATGCCTCAATGATGTCTTTCAGTACACAAAATTACAAAGAATGAACAAAAGTTGTTCTACTTTCTTAAAAATCACACAGATATTATGAATTCAGCACATATTGCATATAAGACAATGTATATAAACCTCCCAATGATATCCTTAAATCAGTGCATTCTTTTTTTGGGAAGTCCAGGTGTTAATTGGTGAGATATGTTAGCATGTCAGGTTTTGTCCTGAACATATGAATGAAATGACTTTACATTAGCATCCTAAGATGTGATATGTCATAGATAAAAGACAGAGGAAACAGTTTGAACAGTCAGATCCTTATGTTGCAACTTACAGGTGTAATTTCAAAAGAATGAAGATGATATCATATCATAATACAAGTTTGTGCTCATTCCCTATTCATCTTTAAGCAGTCATTCATTCGTTGTTCCATAGATCATTAGATGGTTGGTCAATCTGCATCCAGTTTACCTAAATTAATCGCTATTTATGATGATTTAGCTATAGTCCATTCTATTTTTACATTTGTTAAGTTGATGAGGATTCATTATTATGTCGACATGGTATTTTTTCTTTAAATTGTTCATTATTACACATATTTAAGTATATATGTTACCAGAGATGGTTTTATATGTCTCTGATGGTACAATTTAGATTTAAAAAAACTTTTCATTATCAGTATATGATTATTTTTAACACTCCATGGCCCTGTTTTATGTCGTGATTTTGTTTTTAAATTTGATAACATACATTAATATCCACTAAAAGATACAAACTGACATATAATAAGTGAAATGCTATTTTCAGTTCTTTACAGTATATTGGCTTTTTACTGTTAGCATGTTTATAGCATGTTTGCAATATTAAGCTATTTAATAAACATTATTGGGGATTGGGTTTTAAGTTGACAAATACTAAGTAGCTGTCACACCCAGAATACATCCTGATACTCCTGACATTGGCCATAACTGTTATTGCATATATATAGATATAAGAAGATGTGGTATGAGTGCCAATGAGACAGCTCTCCATCCAAGTCAAAATCTATAAATGTAAACCATTATAGGTCAAAGTACGGTCTTCAACACGGAGCCTAGGCTCACACCGAACAGTAAGCTATAAAGGGCCCCAAAAATTACTAGTGTAAAACCATTCAAACGGGAAAACCAACGGTCTAATCTATATAAAAACGAGAAACGAGAAACACTTATGAACCACATCAACAAACGACAACTACTGAACATCAGATTCCTGACTTAGGACAGGTGCAAACAAATGCAGCGGGTATAAACGTTTTAATGGTACCAAACCTTCACCCTTTTTCTGAAACAATAGTGTAACATCACAACATATGTACACATGTACACATGTTCTATAAAGTAACTTGAGATTTCTGTTGGAGCCTGGAAATGCATTTTTTTATATTTCTATACTCAGAAAAAAAACAAGGTGTCTCATTTCCTTTATAATATTATTAAGCTTTCAGCAAATGAAGGAGTGGTGGTTTCATTTAATAATAAGATTTAGAATTTTTCATTTGTTCTTGAAAAATATGAGATTTACTTTATCTTGTTAAATACAGACATGACAACTCAATGGGACTGTAAATGGTGGATGAGTATCCATATCATATGCCAAGCTCTATATCTACTAAGTCTTATTAAATTCTGAATGATTAAAAACAGAAACTAGTTCATTTCATAAATGTTTTTTTTTTTTTTTTTTATAATATAACACCTTTTCTGAAATGAGAGAGCGGACAACAAAACAAATGACAGGTTTGTTTGCAATCACTCTCAGGCCAAAGGTTAACAATATAGTTAGAATGAAAAACCAATGCAAAGAACAAATTTCTTCAAAGAAAAAATGCAATTTTGACAGTAATTTGTTCAGGAAAAGATTTTACTTTTTCACTCAGTCTCTTAATAAAGTCCTGATTATAATTTTATTATTTACTATTTTTTCAATTTTATTACCTTGTAATATTGCTTCTTACATAAACATAGAAATTACTTGTTTGGTGAAGCCTTTTATAAGGTATTATATATTATTATGGGTCTTGCAAAACAGACATACTCTAAAAATGTATCTCTAAAATAGAATATATAGAATAAAATGTACATTTCATACCCATAATCTTTTAAAATATTTTTCATGTAGATCTACTAAGAAAAAATCTGTTTCTGAATCACTTAATGCTGAATGAAAATGAAGTATTTATGTGAATTCAAGAATAATACTTGATTCTTCTACGAAGATGTATGCCTTGACACAATTAGTTCTATCAAAGTATGACAAAATAGAGGTAAACATGCAATCAGGGAAAATGCTGAAACATTTTTTCCGCTTTGATGCTGGAATTTTTTCACCAAAGCTTGGAATCAGTATTTTTTCTAATAATTTAATGGTCCAAAACCCCTCACTTTATGTATAAATTTTTTACCACATACTTTTTTTTTATTTCTTCTGAAGCTAAGTGTGTGTAGTGTTCTAGTTCAAAAACATTGGGTTCCTTTTTTAAACTGAATGTAATAATATTGGCAATTTCCCTAGCAATATCCCTGATTTCTAGATGATTATACATTTTTGGGGAATATTTCAATTAAATAGTGATTTACCAAAACAGACAAACATTCTGTAATACTTTCTCTCACTGTTTTGGGTCCTGATACCTGACAGGTGCCCTCATTCCAATGGTTAATTATAATTTCCAAGATATGTTTCATATTTGCACATCTTGCTATTGCATACGGATACATTACTGGATATTACACCCCAGAAACACTGTTTCCCTTACTAAAATTGAGGGAAATGCTTATTTTCTCTCGTTTCTGATCAGCCGCCCCTTCAACGACTTTTCAATCTTCCTTTGGCCGGTCGTCAATTTTGGACATGTTGAATTAACACTTGGTTGGTTTACCTGGCGAGTTTTGGTAACAATAGGTATTTCATGTTCATAATATCAGGAGGTATCATCCCTCTTAAGGAAAATACGTTACCATTCCGTGTGTCATTTCAATTTACATTTATTTACTGAGAAGTGTCACGGCCGCGGCACGTTTTTTCATCTTTGCCAATCAAATAATAAAGAAAATTCTACATTTTCATTCTTAAAAGAATAATGCATTGAAAGTTTGAACCTGCCGTATCAAATGATATATTTGGTTAAGCATGATACATTCATAAAATATATTTACGCCGTCGATTTCGTGGCGTCATTGCCGTTGCTAAAATTGTCATTTTTGAACTGAAATTCACGTGACCAGAATAATAAAATCGACGCCATTATGAGATTTGCTATCCGGCTGTATCATCAAAAGTTCTCATGAAGCAACAGTTAGGAAGATGTCATGTCATCTGTAATCAACGGATCCGCATAGTAAATTTCACAATTGTTTCAAGTATATAGATAGTAAACAAGGAAAAGATTTTAAAGATTATGTAAGTGATTGTATATATTTAAATAGGTTTTTGACAACATTAACAAAATGAGATGCATAAAAGGTGATACTTGTGGTAAATCCTCTATCTTTAAGACTTACAACATAAAAACAATGAAATGGTGAAGCAGGCGAGACCTTTCAGCGTGTGCACTCTTGGTTAGATACTGGGACTAATTTTCAGAAAGTTTCTCAGCACCAAATCATAAATCAAAGTTGAGCTTTGTTTAATACAATGTGTTTTCAGTGATTTATTGCATTATTTAGACTGTTTTAACAAATGTTTGTTATGATTACATTATGTTTTTTTTTTCAATTCAGCCATATAATGGAAGATAATTCTTTTAGTAATTTTTTGTACAAAGAAATGTTCACAAAATTTTCATTTTTTAGTTGAACCAACAAAACAAGTTTGGTTAATTTTTTTTTTTTTCCTTTTAAATTTTCAAGAAAATACATTACCTGTGTTTAAAGTAATTGCAAATACCTGATATTTTTGTTTGAGCATATTGTTTTTCTTAAATTGTTTAACATTTCATACCGGAATAACATGTTACTTTTATTATTCTTCCCTTAGTTTATTTATTTTGTATTTACATTGTATCATAGGTTAAATTTATTTGTTCAATGTATGTTCACTGGTGTTAATATGCCCTTTTTTTATTGAGATAAGCTATTTCAGTTGATATTTTATAGTGTGTCTTTCTATGTTGTGATGTTACACTATTGTTTCAGAAAAAGGGTGACGGTTTGGTACCATTAAAACGTTTAAACCCGCTGCATTTGTTTGCACCTGTCCTAAGTCAGGAATCTGATGTTCAGTAGTTGTCGTTTGTTGATGTGGTTCATAAGTGTTTCTCGTTTCTCGTTTTTTATATAGATTAGACCGTTGGTTTTCCCTTTTGAATGGTTTTATACTAGTAATTTTTGGGGTACTTTATAGCTCACTGTTCGGTGTGAGCCAAGGCTCCGTGTTGAAGACCGTACTTTGACCTATAATGGTTTACTTTCTTTATAAATTTTGACTTGGATGGAGAGTTGTCTCATTGGCACTCATACCACATCTTCTTATATCTATTAAAATGATAATTAATTTCTTGGAGAATTTAGATTAAAAAAAAGTCAAATAACACATCATTTGGAGAAGATGATATTGCTCGTGTAAGAGAAAGCGTTAGGAAGTACCACCAACTGATTCATGAGCAAAAGCAAAAGCACATTTGTTACTTCGTATTTCGTATGGTGAGATTTGTTTTAGTCCATTATCTCATAACTTCGAGTTCTGTAATCCATTACCTGTAACAAAATTTTCAATCTCCGAAAAATTAAGAAGAAACAAATGTAATCAAATCGAACACTTAAAGCCTATAAGATTTTAAATTACATAAAACATAAGGGTATATAGACTCTAAGGTTAAAAACAATAGTATGTTAATCTTGTGATATAAGAGACTGGGCGAACTCTAATTCTAATAAGACCAATGAATAATGACTTGACATATTTAGGATTAACATATAGTCATGTTTAAATGGGACACGCATGCTAATTTTTATTCCACAACAGCATTGACGTCTAAAATTCAGAAACCAAATTACTTCGACCATGCTAGAGACATTTGTTATCTTATTAAAAAATGACTGAAGAAAAATATAAAACTAGTACTACTGAATTAATAATGATTACTGTTATTTCAGGATCTTTTATTTCAAAAAATAACAGCATAACTTTCCGAAATTCTTTGCACAACATAAAAAAAAAAATATCATATACCATATGACTAAAATCCTACATAAGGTGTCGTTATAGGGTTAAATGTATAAAGCATGCCGAAACATTTCACCATTTTTTTTTCTAAATGAACATGCAGTGCATGCAGTTATACACGTAACACTTCATTTTACTTAGAAGGGTGTAAAATCTTAAAAATATTAATATATAAGTTTCTATTATAAGTTGAAGATATTCAAAGACATGGGTCAACAAAAGCATACGCAGAATATGCATTTGAAAAAAACATGGATATATTAGTAGCATGAGGTTTTTTTACAGAACCAAAATGTCGGGAGAAGAGACAGCTGTATACAGTTTGCAAAGCAGAGCTGATCGAGCATATCATATATGGAGGATATTTTGAAATAGTAACTGTTTGGTTAGTTTAACTCAATAATTGTAAACAGTTTATGATAAAATATAACATGATATACAAAGGTTAGAAATAAAACTGTATTAAACTATTTAACCCATAACCATTGCACTATAAATTTATCACATAACTAGTTAAAAAGAAATACATTTTTGTATTGAAATTTCAAACTGTTCCAGACGAAACCTTACACCAATTAATCCTAGTCTTCTAAAATATTTTAAATGTTTCAGACAATATAGCATTTACTTGGAAGACAGTGATGAGCAGAATATCCATGTTCTTTCAAACTCAGATGTAATGAGTTTGAAGCTGTTAAATCCCCTCTTGTTTTTAGAACCACAGATAGTTAATGAATTTAAATATAATTAGATAAGGTATTTAAATGCTAACATGATCCTGCACTGCAGACTTGTGTGTATGCGTATTTTATATGATCTTCGAAGTATAATGGTATATCTATGTCCGCCCATATGTAAATCAGCATTTTATACAATAACTCTAATTTGCTTCAACCAATGTTCATGTAATTTAAAAGATTAACGGAAAAAGCTCTTTTAGATTTTAAATGGTATCATAATATAAAAATAAGAAGATGTGGTATGATTGCTAATGAGACAACTCTCCACCAGGGTCCAGAGGCTAAATGACATAGAAGTTAACAACTATATGTCACCGTATGGCCTTCAAAAATGAGCAAAATCTATACCACATAGTTAGCTATAAAAGTCCCGGACATGACAAATGTTAAACAATTCAAAAGAGAAAACTAACATCTTCATTTATGTACAAAAGAATGAACGAAAAAAAAAATATATGATATACAGCATCTAACGACAACAACTGTGTTACAGGCTCCAGACTTGGGCTAACAGATCTTTTTTTTTACAAAGTCGTTTTTTCTTTCTTCTGATAAAATGCCTTCTATACATCACATTTTATTTTTGTAACAATTGGAACATGTTCTGTATGGGCATAGCATGCATGCGCTCATGCACAGCTGTTTATTTCATTTGTTCAACATTTTTTTTAGGATTCAGGCAACTCCAGAAGTCATGTGAACAGGAACCAATAGCTGTATTTAAAAGTTTCAAGGGATGGACCAATCCAAATGTAACAGTCAGAAAACAATCCAAACACGGTATATTTGGTTCAAAGAAAACAAAACAAGAAACCTGCTATGTAAACATAGTCCGAGGATGTCCTCTTGCAAACATTATTTTGCCTAAATACCGGTATGACGGAACACAATTTTGCAAAGTTTAGTTAGTAAGAAGGATCTGCTGTGATAGACAAGGAGCAGGTTGTATAAATCTAGACACAAAATGTATATCTCATCAGAATGCAGACGGTAAATCCGATGTCTCATTGAAGAGAAATCGACACGCTCTGTGAACGTTAAGGAACCTTGCAAGAACTCTTTTAAGGGTCCGTTTGGGACTTGTTTCAAGGCAATTTTTCGTCCCTATCAAATATTTACGCAGCGTCCAGAGACAGTCCAAATTACTCCAACCTTAATCCCTGATGGCCTCTATTACATGACCTACCATTTTTTATTGTCAATTTTTTCACGTCATGAACTTGCATGAACTATGCCACTGTATGTTAAGCAATCAACAATCAATCAATCAATTGCAGACAATGATCAAATATCTCAAAACAAATTTGGCCAAGAACGTTTCTTTTAACGCACATAATAAAATTCTGTATTTTACATATATGTGTATAAAATGTCGCTTTATCATTAGTATAAATGAGTCTATAGAGACAACCGCAAATGTATTGTTAAAGCGTTTAAGCATAACCAACTAATGAAGTAAGATAGGTTTAATTGAAGAGAACTATAATAGTTCGTGGTTTTGGGTCCACAATGCTCTTCAATTTCTTACTTGATTTGGCCTTATGCACATTTTTTTTATTCAAGCGTCACAGATGAGTATTGTGTAGATGAAATGCATGTCCTGAGTACACAATTTTAAGCCTGCTATATATGATGAGTTTATTTAGTGTAAACATAGTTTCTTAGACAAAAGACAGGTGTCTATACAATATATCAAGTGCAAAATCGCCTCAAAACTGAAAGTTCAAAATTTACTTGCAGAAACTTTACGAAGTACCATTTTATTTAGATATGCAAACGGACATTAGGAACTGCGTAAGCGTACTTTTTTTGTTGTCATGGATTCATTCTAACAAGTTAAACACGCATTTGAGCACCTGTATGTGCCTGTTGTTTCGTTAGTTAGATCGATCTTTGAGACACCAACGACAACGTCGCCTGTCTCTGTTGGTAAAATGTCATTTGGAAAAATTGTGAGTACTTTGCTAATTTGCATAGCGGGAATTAAGCAGTATCATGATAGCCGCCATTTTATTAATTATATACATACCCAAACAATATATATATAAATATACCAATTCCGATGTCGCATCAACGATTTGTCCGCATATACATGATATAGGTGAATTGTCTATGTATTTTTCCTTCTGTTCGTGTACAAACTACCATTGTCTACTTTAAAAAATCTCGGGCTTTTCAGTTGGAAAATCAGAAGCGTGACCATAGTAAAATTACTATGTATATGACAGGTGTGTACGTAAAACCAATCGAAATCTGTAGACGATAAACCCCAAAAAAGTTTCGGCCAACGTATGAAGTTATGCCAGTCGTCCGGTTTACGTATTTGTAACGGTAGATTCGGGACAGACACTGAAAAATACATTTAACAACATAAACGGTACTAGTGTTATTGATTGCTTAAAGTTTACACATTTGAAATGTTCATATATTGATACATGTGTAGAAAGTTTAAATAATCGTTTAACCGATTTAAATGAACAGTACACGTGCATCAAATACTGTAAATTCAGAAATTATTGCGTGCATTTATTATTGCGATTTTTGAAGAATGGACAAAAATGCGAGATTAATTATTGCGATGGCAGGAAACTCTGCATACAGATATATGTATAAGATATCAGAATGCGAGTTCTTATTATTGCGATACTCACCTAGTCGCATTATTCGCATTAATAAAAACCTCGCAATAATTTCTGAATTTACAGTAATTAAAAGAGGCGAGTCCATTGGTTATGATGATATAATGAACGAGTATATTCTTTTTTGGTAAAACTTTATTGAAACCTATTCTGTGCAAACTTTTCAATAACATTTTATGTTTAGGAAATTTTCCTGAAATCTGGTTAAAACATATTTTAATTCCAACCTTTGGGATAAGGACACTCTGACAGATGCACAGTTTGGATTCCGTCCTGGATACCGTACTTCTGATGCCATCTTCTGTCTTCATTCTTTGATTTCTAAGTCATTAGGAAAGGGTAAACGCTTGTATTGGTGTTTTATCGATTATATTAAAGCCTTTGATAGTGTTTTTCATGTAAAGTTGTGGCTCAGACTAGTTAAATGTGAAGTTACTGGTAAAAATTCTGACTGTATTTAAATCTATATATTCAAAATTAAAAACTTGTATAAGTGTAATGGAACAATTTCAGATTTTTTTTTAAATGTAATACTGGCTTGATGCATACTCATTGTATGTAAATGTTTGTAGAGCTAACTAGTCAGGGTTTCCCCTGGGTCAATTTTCTTTTACGTCACCTATTTCGCCAAAACAGCATATTTTTCGCCACTTTTATTATTTTTCTTCAATTAACATAAAGATATTTTTCGTTTCAAATTTTCCTTCTTTCTAACAAAAACAACTCCAGTTTGCTGCAACGTGTCTATAATTCTACATAACTATTTTTTTAATCTACATAGTAATAAATAAACACTCAATTATAACAAACATTTACTTTTTAAAAGATACTTTGAAATTGCAATATAAATCAATCATCATGTTTGACTTCTGGGAACACGAGATTTTTCGAAGTTATTGGCTATGGGAACACGAGATTTAATCTTTAATAAGTTATCGGATATTTCCAGACTAGTTGAAGGATAGAGACTTAAGTCAGAGATTTTTCTTACTTTTGAATATTTTTCGTCATTACAACACTTTTCCTTTCCGGGCCATCATTAAAAGAATAGGATGAGACGTAAAGCTATGCTTCAAACACGTGCGTCGCTAAAACGATTTTGAAGTAGCCACTACAAAACAATCATTTCTATCAAAGTTGTAAAAACAATCCTATAGGTGGCATGTGAAGGCATTGAACCCGGCGCGTTACGTTTGCGCGAATTCGTTCTACGTTTGCGCGACAAAACGCATTACGTTCGCGGGAAATTTACCTGTTGAAAATCTACCACATTTGCGCGGATTTATACAAAAATATATGAAAAATAAAGCCATAACTTTTTATAAAAAAAAAAAGAAAAAATCTACTTAATATATTTGAAATAAACTGAAATTAATTTGAACAAATTTACTTAATAAAAAAAAATAAATAAATAAAATTAATTTGAATTGTTTTATCGGTCCTCTTACATACACATTTTAATGATTGAGCTGTACTCACCAATTGTCTACCCATATACAAATTTTTAAAGTCCACTGACAAGATGGACTTTATTATCTCTGAGTCAAATAAAGGAAATAAATCCTTGATCTTTGTTGGATTTACTTTCCGTATAGATTCTAAATTGAAAAATGGAGACATTTCCTGGAAACGTACCAACAATGGGCCAGAGTCTTTTCTTAGCCATTACAATGAACAGTTTTATTCAACTCATCCAGCCATCTACACTTTCGTTGAGATTATTATACTAGTCCAGGCGACTACTTACGTTAAAATTCGCGGCAGCAATAACCAAGCCCTTGTAAAACGCACAGACAAAGAGAAAATTCAGTTTACCGTTCAACAATTTCTGAAATTTCTGAAATTTCAAAGTGGTGAAATTTCCCGTTAATGCTATTTGAAATCGCTGGGATACAAGTACCAGGCAAGGACTGACTGTTATAGATGATTCCAGTATAGATATCATCTGCATGTATATTGCGTTTTATTCATGACTTTATACTTTGAATGTTCTTTTCCATAATGTTCACTGTATTTTATTCAAAAGTTTTCTTTTACATAAATGTAGTGCTTTTAAATGTTTATATAAACAGATAAAGACTTGTATAATATATGTATATCAATATATGAAATAGGAATATGTGGTTTTTTCGTCAATTTATGTTCAAAACAATAATCGAAAAACGAATTACAGGTAAAAAAAAAATAGGTAAGCTACAGAAAAATTCGCGCAAACGTAATACTATTTCTCCGCGCAAATGTATTGCCTGTCATTTTCAAATCCGCGCAAATATAGGTCGCCCATTGAACCACACCATTTCATTAAACAATACAATCAGCACCTTTATTAATTAGTCCATGTTTGCCGATAGCTAATAGATGCAATCAGTAGATTATTAGTTTTTTTAAATTGTAACGAGTTCAAGGTGAATTCCCAGTATTGTCTGATCAGAGAAAAAGTCTGAAAACAAGAAAAAAAAAAATAAAACAAGATGAATGCAGTCGAACCGTTATATTTCTGTAACGGAAATCGGTCATAGTTCATTTATTTTGCTGTGAAATACCAGTTGTCCTTTCTATTAATTGTGTTTTTATATGTATATATGTTTTTCCATGGTTGGAACACTATCTGTTACTTAAAAACACCCCTACAGTTGGTATGTGCTTAATTTTACCTTACCACCCCATTTAAGTATACTGGACTGATCCAGATGGTAGTATATAAACCAGCTCAAGACGATGAAACGCTGTCAGTTTTATGTGGACCATTGAAGGATAAACTTCACGGAATGATGCAACTGGTAAGTAGAGTGAATTTAGTGATTCCAAAGGATATAAATAGTGTTTGGATTTATAATGTGAATATTTTGAATAGTGATTTTGTTATAATGTGATCTTATATAATAAGTTATCGTACAGTGGAAGTACAAGGTGTATACTTGCTGGTGTTGCAAGTTGTTATATTGTGTAAGTGTGAATTCTTCCTAGATGTGTATTAGTGAGAATACAAGGTGTATACTTGCTGGTGTTGCAAGTGGTAATATTGTGGAAGTGTGAATTCTTTCTAGAAGTGTAATAGTGAAAGTGCACTGTGTTTAACCTTACCAGTTTGGAGAATATTCATTGTATACGAACTCATAGGGATAGTTAGTGCATGAGTTCAGCTGTGTTTATATACATATTCCTTTTGCATTGAAGGATTAGTGCGTGTTATTGTGTCATTGTGTCATTGTGATATTGTGGTTAATTGCATATTCACAAGGTGATACTACAAATTGGTGGACATTGTAAATAAAAATTGTATATGTGTTATTGTGTTCATACGTTTTGTGTGATAGTTACCTAATGCATGTTGCATAGTAATCTGTTGGTGACATTGTGTAATAATGGGCCTGATGCATGTTGCATAGCAATCTGTTAATGACATTGTGAATAATTCGGTCTAATACATGTTGCATAGTGATTGCATAGTGACATTGTGTATATATATTCTGTTATGAAACATTGTGTTTGTGCATGGTGAATGAGTACTTCACCTTGCGTTTTGATTTATGTGCATTGTGTTGTGTATTTATTTTGCATTGTGAATTCATTTAAGGGTTTGTTAATTAATTTAAATAGGACAATTGGTTTTGGTACAAAATAAGTTTAACACTTGTAATCCCGATTTATTCAGGTACAGATCCATTGATCGACGTTTCACGTTACATTTCTTTCGCCAAATTCTTTCGCCAATAATGAATTTTAATCGCCACAATTTTTTGGAAACCCTGTAACTAGTAATGGCTGTCAGTCATATGAATTGAAATCTTTAAATTTATTTTTACTTATGTTCGCAGGCGACACTGTTTTATTTAGCGAGAAAACAGATGAGTTGCAAAATATGATAACTGCTGTAAACTGTTCTTCAAGGAATATGGTTTATATATCAATATGTCTAAAACTAAGGTAGTCGTGTTTAGAAATAGAGGTAGTGTAAAAAGTCAAGAAAAATGATTTATAAATAATAATCAACTTGATATATATGACAATTTTGTATATTTATGTATCCTTATTATTTCATGTATTTATAATTGTCGCTTTTACATACACAAAAATCGTTAGCCAATCAAGATAGAAAAGCTGTTTTTGCTTTATGTAGTAAAATTGTAGATGATTATTATAAATGTGAAAAGTTACTGTCCTTATTTGATACTATGTATCAAGTATTCTTAATTACAGCTGTGAAATGCTATTGTATTTTTAAAACGAATTCTAAAGGTTCGAAAAAACTGCTGTTAATTACATCGTTAACTGTGAATTGGGACGTTACCCTATGTATTATGAAAGACACAGAAACAATGATTCTGTTTTGGTTTCAATTATAAGATTCTGATAACTGGATATTAAAATATGTTATGAAAATATGTTGGAGAGTTCATTTGAAAACCCAAAGACAAATTGAATTGGGCATGTTCAGTCAGAGATATTTTATGTTAAAATGGTTTCATGAAGTATGGCTAAAACAAAGCATAAATAATGTTGATATATTTATACATGAGTTAAAACAACGAATGAAATATACCTTTATCACTGATGTTAATGCATTTTTCACAATTCATCTAAATGTATACGTTATAGATATATAGATATGACACAGATATACTGCACATTTATTTAGATAGACCTGTTAATCAAATATATATACCTTATATATGTAAATATCGTATCTCTGCCCATAGTCTCAATATTGATACAGGCAGATATAACAATGTAGATAGAGAAAACAGATTATGTACTATATGCAATAGCAATATTGTTGAAGATGAATACCATTTTATTATTAGCCAAAACCATCCACTTTTAAACGTATACAGTTCTTAAAAGTTCACAATGTGAAAGAACTTAATTTTTTAGGTAAAATCTTGTTCAATGGCGAAAAAATCCGTAATACGTAGTTGTATTCCATATTTAGCATATGAATTTATTGTCATTTCTCCGCCATATGTGTATTTTGTATAATTATTGTTATTAATATTACACTGATGTATTTAAAAATTTAATGTAAAAATGTATATGCTAGAAGCTGTATTGCTTCTGAATAAAGTATTATTCTTAAAAAAAAAAAAAAAAAAAAAAATCGTTAAAACGCAAGATTTAAAATAGTAATGAAGATACAAAAAGAGATTTTTCATGATTTGTCCGCATATAGGGAAAGACCCAGCATGTTAAATTTTACGGATAAAATACCTTTATCTCACTTGCTTTCTTGAGTTGTCGGCCAAATTCTTTTAAAAACATAATGATTTCATCCTTCCAATTTTGTAAATAGTCGAATTTCAAACATTTTCCCTTAGATTTGGACGACATGTTGGTAAATATTCGCCAAAGATATTTCAAAGACACGTTAGTTTTAGTTCCAAGACAGCGGGACCTAATTAACTGCAAATTTGATATACTTTATTTTCTTAAATTTTCAACCAAGGGAAGTAATTTAAATAAAAGGTCCAAAGTCACGTGAGGAAAATTCATAAAAAAGTACAAAAGATTTTAAAATATGTCTCGTTGGCAATCGTAATACATATGCTTATTGTATCGATACATATAATTTGTTCAGTGAATAAGATTTCTTTTTTCCCGCCGGATATATCATGTATAACTAACACATAACATGGATAGTAGCTTACAGAAACGAAGTTTGCATAAAACATTATTGTGTAGCACGTACGATTGTTATCCTTTCAGATATACTAAAATAAAAAGAGTTCTAGACAAATATATTATCTCCAAGCTACTATTGTAAGCCTGTTATTCTAGTAGTTTCTGACTAATGTTTATACTTTAATCTTATATTATGTTGTGCCACCAACTGATCATGATGTTATGAGAGGGTTCACATTTAGTTATGCCGTGGCCTATCAAAGCTTACTTTCGATATTGGTTTTCCTCTTGATTGCAGATCGTACAATGCCTTATAGTCGTTTATCATGATTGTATGCCTGATTTGTAGTCTGTCGTTGATTGGGAATAGGCATCTCCATTTTCATATAAAGTACATTCAAGTATAGATTTCTCGATAAGTGTATTAACGATCATAAGAAATGGTACTTGACAATATAATTGTTCTGCATGTTCAGTCACAAATACTTCCTTACTGTGACATGATCGATTAATTGATTGTTTGGTGTTTGGTTAACGCCACCTTCAGTACTATTGGCGATTTCGTGGTGGCACTTTTTTCCTGTTGAAAAAGCCAAAATGTCCGCAATGAATCATCAATGCTAGTGTGTAGTATTTCAATTACTTAGATCACTCGACCACCGATTCCTTCAACTACGTGACACATACGTCAGATACCTTTGATTTGTGAATACGGGTGAAGTTAGGTCGTTTCATTGAACGCCTATGTTATCAAGAACAAAACGTCTGTTCTGTTAACAATGTATTCTTTATTTTGCTAATGTTGATATGTAGCTATAGAAAACGAAATCGATTCCTATACATACAATTATGAATCGTTCGAGAACATAAATAACGAAACTGGCTAATCAGAATAACATGATTTCCCTATCTGAATGAACTGAGCATATATATATTAGGATTTAAATTATGTACGTCAGATGCGCGTTTTCGTCTAAGAAAAGACTGATCAGTGATGCTCGAATCAAAAAAGTAAAATAGGCCAATTAAGTAAAAGAGCATTGAGGACCAAAATTTCCGAAAGTTTTTTTTAAATAATGCCGAATACATGAGAGTGATACTGAAACAACAGACATATTTGTTTTGATTTTTGTAATTAATTTTCGGATGAATACTGCGTCATATATTTGAAAGAAACAAATCTGTAATAGTGTAGAATATGTATATATTTGCTTATTTAAACAAAAGCGACATGGTGAAATAATAAAAATAAAATCCAACATGAAAAGATAAAGCACCAATGCAACAATGTGAAAGTTTTCCTTGTTTATATGATCTTAATTGTGAAGTAAAAATCAGAGCAGGTTGTACACAGTTGTTGCATAAATTTAAATATAGTGAAATAAATATACACAGTCATTAACAGTGTCATTCAAAAGTGAGCTTGTATGTGCTGTCCTTAAACCTTTCTGTATACTGTTCGTCAAAGCGCTCATTTTGTGCAACTGTAAAATGGTTTTTCCAGTCTCCTATTTCCCCTGAAAATAGTAAATGTAAAATTATTTTGTCGCTAACTGCCAGGAGGAATCGGTATTTTTTTTTTTTTTTTTTTTTCGTTTGTAATGTCTATATTACGGACAGATATGTTGGTGTTAAGATGTAGGAATTGCAGAAAAAATCATGTTACATGTTTAGTTCTCATTACATTGCTCTTAAAAATTCTGGTAATTTAATCAGAGAACACATAATGGAAATTAAAGATAAGCAAGTATTTATTGTTGAAAAATTGCGAATGGAAATGGGAAATGTGTCAAAGAAACAACAGCCCGACAAAAGAGCAGAAAACAGCCGAAGGCCACCAACGGGTCTTCAACACAACGAGAAAATGTGCCTTGATATATTGACAGAACGAAATAAGAAATAACAAGTAAGCACTAAGGATCATCATTATTATTTGCATCAAAAAATGTCTTTAAATCATTTCCATAAATGACCTTCCTAATTCTTACTTGGTATAGGCACTTTGGAATTACAGTGGTGTTAAAATTCATGTGTGGGATTGATAGGTACACATAGGGCTGTAGACCCTCTTATTGCTGTATTCATGCGAAAACAAATTCACAGAAAGCAATTATGAAATATAACTTCTTGCCAATAATTTTAGATTCACTTTCAGATATATTGTTGATATCCTCGTTACTTTATAATTCACACAGCAGCGAGTATTTTTAAATTGTATTTGACATGCATATACAGATAACGACTTCAAACTAGGGTTTTAATGACAAACGTGAATATGTCATTTGTCCATGTTTTCAAATTGCCAAATTTTAATTTTCAGTACCTGACATCCGTTTGACTGTGCAGTTAGTACAAGAACGCTTCCGTCTGATCAGAATGGGGACGTTAAATTTGAAAGTGTCACACTCTTTGCACAATAAGAAACCTTGCCAGGCAAAATGTCTTCACCTATCACATATACTCTCATTTCTAGTGGCAGTCCCAATTTTTCTGACCTTCATTCCGGACGCTCTATACTACAGGACGTACCTATTGTTTTTATTGTTAACTTGTTCTCGTTGTAAACATGCATCAAATATTTGTCACTGGACGTTAAGCAACTAACAACCAATCAATAATAATTTGACGTTTTGAACCTCAAAATTGTTTTTACTAAACCATACACTATATATACAGCTTCACTGCAGTTTATTATACTACCGCATGTTTTAGTCTTCATCAGCATTCTGCCATGAATCTGATGGCAGTTTACACTGCAAAGAGAAACACTTTGATGGTTCCATTTATGATCTAAAATCGTCATGTTTTTGGGTATGTTTTTTATTTATTTTTTTTTATTTTTTGTTCTTTTAGTTGCTCTTTCGTTGTCATATCAATTGCATCTCCTACTATTCTACACTATGCGTAAATAAACATAAAATATTCGCAGATTTACATGGCGGATTATGCATGCAAAGCAGGAGATACTAACTGTGTGGACGCAACCGATCTCGTTCCTTTTGGAATTCATCAATTCTCTCATTTGTTTTCGTTTCTTAATCGATTTCTGAGATTTAAACGTCACACGATTTTGATATTTCCTATATAGACTGATAGCTGTCCTATGCATCATTTTGTTGTCAAGCAGTAGCTAAGAACGCAATGTTTTATAAACAAAAAAAGGGTATAATAGATACTACAAGGTGTGTACTCTATGAAATATAATAAATACCCTTTCGATAAATGAAGCCTTTTCCATCAAATTGTTTCGAAGGATCTAACTTATGCTGTTGCATATTCTGAAATGACGTTGCGTTAGCGATATCTTTTAACGTTGTCGTGTGTGGATTGATAGGTACACATAGGGCTGTAGACCCTCTTATTGCTGTATTCATGCGAAAACAAATTCACAGAAAGCAATTATGAAATATAACTTCTTGCCAATAATTTTAGATTCACTTTCAGATATATTGTTGATATCTTCGTTACTTTATAATTCACACAGCAGCGAGTATATTTAAATTGTATTTGACATGCATAGACAGATAACGACTTCAAACTAGGGTTTTAATGACAAACGTGAATATGTCACTTGTCCATGTTTTCAAATTGCCAAATTTTAATTTTCAGTACCTTCTGTCAAATTGAATGGCGTTTACATGTTCAAAAGATATTTTACTCGCGTGCATGTCTACATTCTGTTGTATTTCTTAAAAGGTGTCCTTTCCTTACACAATAACTATTCTATCGCGTGAATGAGGGTTGATTACTGAATCAACGAAACAGACATTTTGACAGTTTCCAATCGAGAATCATCTTGAAGTAGAGTGCAAAAGCAAAAAGAAGGTAAGTTCTATTATTATTTTTTTAGGTATATTTCAGACACTTTTTTCTCACAAATTAGACGTGAATGTCAAATGTACATGAACATTAGCAATGCACTGTGCACATGTGTTTAAAACATGTTGTGATATTTAGAGAAACACACGTAAATTTAGTTATATCTTCGCATCTAAGAGATAACTGATGTAGCTTTGTATCTACATCTTGCTTATGCAATCAGAAACCGATCAGCTGCAGTAGTTGTAAAGGCTCTTGTTTGTCGATAAACTTACACCAATATATGTATTTCATAGTATGTCCCCAATCAGGCTGGACGTTTTTGTATATCCAGCACAGCAAAACTTTTGTCCTCTTGTAAGAGGAATGTGAGGGTACACAGATCATACAGAAGACGAAGTAGTATTAACATTAGTCTTATAAGTGTATACTTGTACAGCGTAAATAAGTAGTTTACCTTCTGAATAATACAATATATCCTTATATTTCGTCTACAATTAAAAAATACCAAGAAAAAGTTTTATTGTTCCAGAATGTTTTATATCCTGGCGTCTTACTCATTACAAATTTTGATTTTTAACTTATTAGGATAGTAAAATATTATTTAAACAAGGAAACAAATATTAAGCATCAACTTTAATTAATGTGCATATTAGTCCACATCCCCAAAATTAACTAGAAAAGCTGAAAATGTTAAAATAAATATATAACTTTGTTTTTGTAACTAAGGTCTAAATACATACAGCGACTCGGAAATATAGATATGGTCTCTTTTTATTTCATTATTTTTTGTTCTTTTAGTTGCTCTTTCGTTGTCATATCAATTGCATCTCCTACCATTCTACACTATGTGTAAATAAACATAAAATATTCGCAGATTTACATGGCGGATTATGCATGCAAAGCAGGAGATGATAACTGTGTCGACGCAACCGATCTCGTTCCTTTGGAGTTCATCCAATTCTCTCATTTGTTTTCGTTTCTTAATCGATTTCTGAGATTTAAACGTCACACGATTTTGATATTTCCTATATAGACTGATAGCTGTCCTGTGCATCATTTTGTGGACAAGCAGTAGCTAAGAACGCAATGTTTTATAAACAAAAAAAAAAAGGTATAATAGATACTACAAAAGGTGTGTACTATATGAAATATAATAAATACCCTTTCGATAAATGAAGCCTTTTCCACCAAATTGTTTCGAAGGATCTAACTTATGCTGCTGCATATTCTGAAATGACGTTGCGTCAGCGATATCTTTTAACGTTGATTCTGTGCATTGTATTCCTAAGAAATCAGCCAATCTCTTTATCTCTGTTTTGGTATCCTTTATTGAATAAAACAAATTTTCGATCAAAGATGACATTTCCACACCCCTGCAGCCCCTGTTTTTATAAGGATATTGTGCTACATGTTGTGTATTTGAAAAGTCAAAAACATTCTGATATGAATTAAATGAAATAAAAAGTGCACAGTGTCTCTGAAAGTCATTTATAATCTTCAATAGTAAGAACCTTCTTGCACTGGTGTATACAAAAATAAATGCCATTAATAACAATATAATATTAAAGAACTTACACTAACTGTGTATCTGAAATAAAACACACTCACTGATCGTGTTTTTAAAAGAAAACACTCCTACTGACCTATTATTAAATGAAAACGGTTTCCACTTGTTCGCTTTTAACCAATGGACCTATGACATTAAAAGTTGATGAAATTATTATCTGTATTCCTCATTAATGTATTAAGCACAAAGAATATTCAACGATAAACTTCAATTCGTTTATATGTAATGATACACTGTTTGATTTTGTCTTCGTGCTATTATGTTTCTTTTGGTCGTATGACTTTTGACGTGATTCGGTATATATGCATCCCGCCATTGTTTTTTTTTACGTTTTAACATTGGGCATTCCTGGTATAGGTGGGTCACGAGGTGCGATTCGGACACAAAGGGTTTTCACGGTGATGTGTCTATTTATTTTTTTGATTACCCTAGTATACATATCTACCTACATTTTACTTTATGAGAAAGTGTATACTATAACCGATATGTACTATCAACGACAAAACCTTTATTTGATTACATCATTGCCAAATCTACTATCCATTGTTGACCTCTTTGTTTGAATGTATGTTTGAATGTTTAAGTTTGAGTCAGTTGTGTTGTACGTCTGTGATGTATGTTTACACAGTTTGGGCTGCTGGATCCCAATCATTGTCACATTAACCTGTTATTGTCTGTTTATAATTCTTACCCAACTTTGTCAAAATTACTGAACTTAAAAATAACTGTTATACAAACAGGAGATTTTACTAGCTATAAAACAAGCGTTAACCCACCATTTTCTATGGAAAATGTCTGTACCAAGTCAGAAATATTGCAGTTGTTTTCACTTGATCCTATGAATAATAGCGTTTGATTTTGGCAGTTTTATGGAATATCTGCTTTTGAGTTTACCTTGAGTTTGATATTTTTAATACTTTTAAATTACATAAAAGTACAACAGGCGTGTAATTCTTCGAAAAAAAAAAAAAAAAAACGACGGTCTAATTGGCGCGAACGTATTAACATGGCTTCAATGCAATTATTGATAACGATATATGACCCACTGGGCAAACCAAAACGCACCCATTACACAAAGTTGAAACTAAACAATAAATTTATATAAAAGTAGAATTAAGTATACGTTAATAAACACCAACAAACCAATAGACAAAAGGGTGTTGTTGTTTTCAATTTTAGAAATGAATAATGATTTAAGTGAATTCAGTTATTTCGTTCTGTAGGTTAAGTGCATTTAAGAATTTAAAATTAAAACTATTGAATATCTGTTTTCTGTTGTGTAACTAAAACCTTTAATATGAAGTGTGAAGCGCTAAACAAATTAAAACAACACTATGTCGTGCGTTATTAATTACCTTCATCAGTAACGTTCAAAGCCGAATGTTTAAAAGCCAAGGATGTAACAGTTGAAAAGCTACATGACCAAAAGGACCCTAAAATAATAGTCAATTCAAACTAAATTAAGGAAGACTTTGCTTGAGGGAATTGAAACCTGACTTGCTTAATAATTTTTTAATTAAATGATATCGGGCACTTTTAGAGAAGTCTGCTAGGAATCATGTCAGTACCTTACTGAACTGATTATACGCTTTTCTGGATTGACGTTCGTCAAGAAAGATCTAGAAAAATGTTTGAAAGCCAAGGACGGATAAGAACCGGAACAGTTGAAGAGCTACATGCCGAAAAAAAAAGGACCTAAAATAATAGTCAAATCCAATCAAGGTCAACTTTGCCTGAGGAAGTTGAAACAATACTTTCTTAATAATAAGTATTAACGGACAATTAAAAGGTTTATTGTCAATCATGTCAGTACCGAAGTACTAATTACTACGTTTAAACCGCTGTGTCACTATAAAATGACGTAGTTGTTGTACACACACAGTTTATTTGTTTAAATTATTATTATTTTTTGTTATGATAAGCTTATGAGAAATTTTTTAATAAGCCATTGCTTGACATTTTGTTGCACATATGTAGGACTCAAATCTAGGGTTGGTTCCAGATTTATGGCAGATTTCAAACCTATGGCTAATATAACGTCAAAAATGCCATACATATCAAAAATCTATAGCAGTTTTTGTTTTGTTTTCTCACAAGCTATGGCAGATTTTGAAATTGAGTAATTGTCCTGGGAAAAGAGTAAACTAAAGCGTCACAATTGAATTATGTCGTTTAACCCGGGACTCAAAGAGAGTTTTACAAACAAATACACAGAGACACACTTTGCTCTTTCCCTCTTGGTGGTTTACAGACAGATGCGACCTTTATCCAGAGGAGGGACAATATATGCTATATCGTAATAATCCCGCGATGAATAAAAGAACTACTGCTTTTAGAATCGAATATATTGCTGATACTTAACCAGGATTGACCATGAAAGTCATACGGCTTATTTCTAATGGGGTTCCGTTATGTTAAATTCTTAAAATTATTCAATATAGTTATAAGAAATCATGACTTTGGCAGGCTTTATACTAATTATGTTAAAATTAAAATTTACGATGACATTGAATAGAATATAAGAGTCAAGCAATAAAATAAAATAAAGAATTGCTATTAAAATCGTTGCTGTCGACAAAAAACGTTAACACCAGATTTAGAATTTTGTTGCTCTTTTAATTCATTTGGCAACAAGTTTCAATCTTTTATAGCATTATGATAGAATGTTAACATCTGTTGCCCTTTTATAGGTGGTATAAAAGAAATGTATTCACTAGATATTGTTGAATAACAATAGGAAAGGAATTAAAGTTATTATTATAGCGTCTACGACTGGCAAAGTATATAAAGTGAGGGATGAAATCACAGGATACCACATTACTTAAATCTTTATTTGTTAAACAAATTTCTTAACGCCCATGTAAATATCATGAAAAAAGGAAAATTGTTTAATTCTTTTTATCCAAACTTCATTTTGGTTTGTTAATGGACTTTCATTTTGACTAGTTGATAAAATAACTGAGTGAAACAGCTATCATGCACAGAGTAGGAAATGCTTAATTTTCAGGGCCAACTCTTTTCTCTCATAAAGTTTGTTTCCGTACATATCACTTCCACACTTAGGAAATATTAGGTCGCCATCACGATTTGGTTGACCATTATGAAAGGTCCAATTCACGGATGGTTATGAATGTGCTCCCGTTGTCGTACTCCTAATCCGTTTTTCTAATACTGACTTTTACTTACTACCGGCCTTATCGTTACCTTTGGACATTGCGGCGGGTTTACAAAGTCAGCCATATATTTGGAATGGCATGACGTCATATTTACCATAGATTTGGAATATGTCATAGATCTGAACCCGCAATGGATATGAGTCCTACACATATATAAAGTCTACTTCAAATACTTTAGAAGTTATGGAAAACAGGGGGAACAGTTTAATATAGTTATTTGTTTAAATCTGTAATATTGTAAATGAAACAGAAAATTAAAATTATTACATATAGACCTTTTTCATTTTCTCATAATAGCAAGTTAATATCATGCCAGGATAGAGTTTCTCTGCTTTTTCCATTTCCTTCTCATAATTGTACCAAGATCCATAAAAACCTACAAATAACAATTTAAAGGCATTATTGATTGACTGGTAACAAACAGAAATAGTCTTACATAAAAAAAATGGTAAACAAAACTTTTTAAATAGGACAGACAACAATATGGGAAAACGAAAAGGACTGAACCAAATCAGCAATATTGAATGCATTATACAAAAAAGCAAATGCGCAAAATAACAAACCCACAACAAAATCCGGAATGACATTTTTGAATGTGGAAGGATCAAGAGAGGCAAAAGATACCAAAGGGGCATTCAAACTCTAAGTCGAAAATAAACAGAGAACGTTAACGCCATGGGAAAAAAAAGAAAAAGACCAAAAGAAGCACTACAGTATACAAGAACACAATATAGAAAACTAAAGAAGAGCAACTCGAATTCCGCCAAAAAGAGTGATCTCAGGTGCTCCGGAAGGGTAAGCAGATCGTGCTCCACCTGTGCATCCGTCGTTTAGATCAACTGTTGTTAAAATAGTTTCTTACGGAAATAACATACACATTTGAAAAGGAGAACGGGATAAATTTAAAAGTTTGTTTTTATTTATGCATTTCACATTTAAATTTTGTTAAATTATAAAGAAACATAGTTTAGGAGGGTACTCTTCATGAAGGAATGAAATGATGCATTTTATTTAATTAAACAGTGTTATTTTGATTGACTAAACTGTTAACTAATGAAAGTAGCAGACAAACAATTAAAACATTTCCGCGATATATTTTTACAAAATCATTGCCAGGTCCCAAATCAGTTTTAACTGTTCATATGGTTTAGGCAGAGATTAACAATCAGGAGCTGACCCTTATACTGCAACCATTCAAAATACGGTAAACAGGTTGTAGTTAGCCAGACGTTTTCTGCCACAGTATTTCCTCTTGGAAAAGTCAATTTATACATTTATGAGAGACAAATGAGAGAATTTATAAAATAGTATGGATTCGTTACTAGTCAAATAAAAATACAAATGTTGGTAGAATTCATGGGTACAGGTGAAACACAAATTCAAATGTTCAACATAAAGGCAACAGTAGCATACCGCTGTTCGAAAGTCATAAATGGATTAGGAGAAAACAAATCCGGGTTACAAACTAAAACCGAGGGAAACACATCAACTATAAGAGAAAAATAACGGAACAACAGAAACACTAAACTGCAACAAAAACAAACGGCAACACACACAGAAACGGACTATTTGATAACAACTGCCATATTCCTGACTTGGTACAGGACATTTTAAGAAAAATGGTGGGTTGAACCTGGGTTTATTGCTAGCCAAACATTCTGCTGACATGGATGTATTGCTAATTTTAATGTAAAAAAATATATATCGCTAAAATGACAACACTACGTGACAGGAATACAATACAAACAAACGCAAGAACACTCAGCACAGAGAAATGCATACATAAATAATATAATAGTACATTACACATGTTACAACATGTAAACCACAGAATAATAACGATGACCACAAACAGTGACGTATTTTTGTGACGAGTATATAATCTTGAAATTCATACAATTATATGTAATGAGATCCAAAAATTCACAATTATTTTTACAATGCTAGTCCAAATAATTATCAGGATTATGACGGTCTTGAAAGGCTATTTTAATTTAATGCTGTGACGATCATATTTTTTTGGACCAACAAAATTATTTATCCATGGAAAATGGAAATTAACTCGACTCTACTGACAAATAAGACATACGTGAAATTTACCTAAAATACAGAATTCAAACCACAAACGATAAGACATAACACAATTTCAAACCGTAATTACAAAAGAAACATCATAACTAAATATATGAATGTTGGATGTATAACTACCGAGTCGTATAGCAATGCGAAGTCACACTCGGCAAAACAGTCATATTCGAGAATAGGTCACGTTCTGTACTTAGCAGACAAACGACGTAGATGGTAAACCCACAATCTAAGAAGTTGCAAAAACGTCGTTGGTTAGTTTAGACACAGACAGATCGTACAAATCAACCAATTCATGACGGTGTTCATAATATTTACGGAGTGTCATTTTAAATCTATCCTCCTAATAACTTTGTTGGAGCAGTTTCTGCGTAAGGAGCACATTCCTGTATATGAAATCCGTATTATGTGAACATGCACGGGCATAACGTATCAATTAAGATATGTAAACACCATACTACGAAGCAGAGGGTATACTACTGCTGAGAAAAGGGGAAATTGATAATTGGGAAGTTGAAATCATCCCGTTTGTCATAGATTTTAGTGTGAAGTCGTCCATCTGTGTCAATAATGAGGAAAAGATCAAGATATGAAGCAGTCTTTCTAATATCAGTAGTATCCTTAATTGCAAGTTCACTGGGATATATGAGATGCAAGTACTGACTGAAATATGGGCTATTCCGTGATAGGACATCATCAATATATCTGAAAGTAAAATTAAAGAATTTCGCAAGG
Organism: Mytilus coruscus; assembly: GCA_017311375.1. NCBI lineage: Eukaryota > Metazoa > Mollusca > Bivalvia > Mytilida > Mytilidae > Mytilus > Mytilus coruscus. The sequence continues at coordinate 27,282 of JAASAO010001215.1, read as the reverse complement.
TGTTTTTTTCTTTTTGTATGTTTGAAGGTTCTGAATGAATTCTGCTTCATACGAGTACAAAAACAAATCGACCAGAAGGGGTACACAATAAGTACTCATTGGAAAACCGACTGTCTGTTGAAATATCAATCCGCCAAACTCAACAAATATATTGTTGATTAAAAAGTCCAGCATTTTGATAATATCATCTTCAGTGTATTTTCTGATAGAATCAATGTGGTTCTTCACAAAATACGAGTTATTATAACCCAAAACAAGAAATATGTATCTACGATTCCCATTTTTAAAGAAAAAGCTCTGTTTAATGAGATGGTGAAGTCGATCTTTCAATTGAGCATGGGGAATAGTAGTGTAAAGCATAGAAAAATCAAAGGTTTTAATGTTGCTGCAAAATTGCAGAGATTGTGATCTAAGATTTAGCAGTAGATCTTAAGAATTTTTGAGAATCCACATCTGATTTACACCACTTGTTGAATATATCTCATCACACTATTTTTGAAGGCCATCTTTTACTGTAGAAAGAATAGTAGTCAGCACTTTAGAAAGATGTTTAGTCATACATCTGGATAATCAAGCTATGTATCGTTCCTTATAAGTGTTTGTGAAGCTTTGGTATCCAGTAAAATAACGGTTGATTTTCTTCGTTTTCCTTGATGTTAATACCAAAAAACAGAAAGGACAGATTTGTGATTTTGTAAAATTGCATCCTTTGTAAATGATGTTAAAGAATACGCAGGATTACCAGTGGTGTTGTTTGTTCCAAGCTCTTTTGTGAGACATTGCAAATAATGGTTTTTACATACGAAGACAATATTATTCGAGGCTGTATCTGCTGGAACAACGACATATTTGTCATGCAAAGAGTATAAAGCATCCACAACCTCCGGGTTTTTGTGCTCATAGTACATCGTAGTTTCTGAATGCGCTTCTGAATGCATGATCGAATAGCCTTGATCCATTCCGACAAAGTGTCCAGTTCTGGTTCGTCTGGTTCGCGCTTTATCCATTTTCTAGCATAGTCCTCAGCTACATCCATCAGTAACTTGAAGTTTTTTTTTTCTCCAGTTTATGGGCTGAAGAATTCTATAGTTTGTTCCCTTGGCTAACAAGTGTCTTTGTTGTTCATTAGTTACGATGCCAAGGTCGCTAGTTATAACATGACCAGCTGGAATATAATTGTATTTTGGTGATGCACTATGAGCAATCCGGTTTGGTTTTCACATCTTTGAGGTTAAAGGCCTCTAAAACCCTCTTGTGGTTAAAAATCTAAGATGCAATAGACTTGGTGTAAGTATATGAAATTACAGGTTTAATGAGTTACACATTTTCAATAAGCTTGTATGGAAATTTTGGCAAAACCACGAAATTGAAATTTCCTCAATCAACGAAATTTTTTTAAAAATCCACAGTATTTTACGCGAGGTTTCCTCATAAGCGGTATAATTAAGTAAAGTGGATGAGATCCAGTACAACAAAAGGAGATCAGAGGACATAATGCAATAACAGCGAAAACCATCTTTAAGCAGAAATAAACACATGTAACAAATTACGACCAATTATATAAACACCCTGCAAAATCCCTCCAAATTGGTTAATGTGTAGGCAAAAGCTACAGCATGACTATCCTTATTTAACACGAAAAAAAAATGCCACAGAATGCCATTACAAAAAGAGATTAATACTTTATAAAAGCGTTGCATCTTACATAATAAAATTTTAATTGTTACTTTTTTCTTGGGGAAAATTAACGTAGGTTAAGTAATTCAAAAATTTCTAATTATCTGACGAAGTAATGTTTATACATTATATTAAGGCATATATTCATATATGGGATAAAGGTTGCTGAGCATCACTGAAGAGACATTGATTGTCGAAATGCGCATCTGGTGCAGAAAAATTGGTACCGTTTATGTTATTACTACCACTGGGTCGATGCCTCTGCTGGTGGACTGATAGTCCCCGAGGGTATCACCAGCCCAGTAGCCAGTACTTTGATACTGGCATGAAAATACATATTTTATGTTATTAAAATTTGCTGTTACAAAAATTTGGAAATTATTTAAAATTAAGGAATGTATCTCCCTCATGCAAAGCTCTGATTCCTTGCCCAGCTTTGGCTATACTTTTTGGTCTTTTTTTGTTTATAGCTCTTCATATTTTTTTCATAAGCTTTGGATTTTCAAATATTTTGGCTTCGAGCATCACTGAAGAGACATTGATTGTCGAGATGGGCATCTGGTGCAGAAAAATTGGTACCGTTTATGTTATTGCAGATGATTTGGCTGGTGAAAATACAGAGACAAATATTCCATGCAAGAGTTCAAACTGGTAAATTTGAAATCATTCCTTCATAAATTTTACGGACGCCATCACGTCAGTTCACGTGGTTGACCGTTATGGAATATCCGTTTCACAAATGTAGCGGATATGTTCCAAATGTCGTAACCACAATCCCGTCCCCCTTTCCTGAATGTGACCTACCGATCTAGATTTATTACCGTGTTTGTATTAACATGAGTAACACGACGAGTGCCACATGTGGAGCAGGACATGCTTACCCTTCCAGAGCACTTGAGATTACTCCCAGTTTTTTGGTGGGGTTCGTGTTGCTCAGTCTTTAGTTTTTGAATTTGTGTTTTGTGTATTATTGTTTGTTGGTTTTTTTTCTTTGTTAGCCATGGTGTTGTCGGTTTGGTTTCGACTTATGAGTTTGAATGTCCCTTTTGGTATCTTTCGCCTCTCTCTTATGCAAATATAGAACCATAACGTCGATTCAAATGAATTATAACAGGAATAACCTTATCCATGGGTTTTTGATGGTATGTTCCCCTCGACTGTATGTGGGTTCGATCCTCTACCGGGCAAACCAAAGACTTATAAAATGTATGTGTGCTGTTGTTTTGGTCAGTTTGTAGTTAGAGTGTCGAGGTATGTTGATCTGTCTTCCTGTGCACTGCTATCTTGAAAATTAGCACATCTAAATCCAACGAAGCGTGTCGGTCTAGAACAAAGCACAGTTCATATTCGAATTTCATCTACATGTGCTCGTCCTGATAATATTATGCATGTCATAAACGACAATGGATGCCAACACTCTACAGACTTACCAGGCTTATTATTCGGACTTTCTGGCATGGCCATTGATCGAACAACGACTTCCTGTGATTAAATGGGATAACACAACAAGACAATCGAAGTGAATTAAAAGCGAGAACATTTTCTAGGGAGGAGGATTTAACAAAATGTCGTTCTGGAAAATCTGCAATATAAACTCATGTTGTCCCTTTGTTTATTAACAGCAACATTTCTGTATATTTTTGAACATGTGATCAAATTAATATGCCTTGCAAAAAATCAAGCCATTTCTTACTTTAGATGAAACAGATCTCTTCTATTAAGATATTTAGTTATATCACATTAGGAGTTCCAGTTGATAATCGATAGAGAGAAACTTCTACTAGATCAGTTCATTTAAGCCAATCACAGAATACTGAACTCAAAAGGAAGGGACCGCCTTTGTGGGTTTGTTGTAGAGTACTCGCCTTGAGTCGTCGGCCTGATCAAGCAAAAGACTTAAAAATTGAGATTTACTGCTTCTCCGCTAAACATACAAAGACTGGCGAGCTCAGTTTGAGAATAATGTGTCCGGGTAGGGTGACATGTCTTTCCGACGACTGTTATCTTGTGAGCTAAAGTACGTTAAAAAATTCGTCTCAGCGTGACGATCTAGTGAAAAGCGGGGTTTATATCAATATAACATGATTCTGTTAACGTCCTGAATATGTTTTAATTTGCCACTTGACGTTCAACAGCCATTCATCATCAAAGGACGAAAGAGTTAAAATTTGATAATGTATATTGTAGCAATTATGACATTTGTTTGATACGGCGACCAAAATAGTCGAACAATTAACATCTTATTGTAGTATTTACATAATTGTGTTCGGTCAATGTTATCCTTAGTTTATTTTGTGTTGTTGCTGAAGCAATAAATGGACAATAGCTATATATATCTACATCGACATAAAATTTTTCCGTAAAATGGTTTGTAACTTACTTACATTTGTCAGACATCCATATTTCGAAAAAATCATCCCAGGATCCTTTAAAATCTACAAAAGGATGTTTTTAAACTGATAATAAAGGGAAACACAAACATCCTTTGGGTTTCTAATCATGTGAATTATCTTGCATCCATTTTCGATGTGTTTCTTTGGTAGATATTTAAATAAGCAGTGGGTGTTTAGTAACCTTGGTGATTCCAGTTTATCTAGAACAGTGAGATCAGGAAGAAATTCTATCATCGTCGAACCTTTACATTTGGTGTCCAGTTCTGTCTTGTTTCGAAGCAACATGTTGTTGATTTCAAAGATCCAATGGGTTCCTTTAATTACAAAATATAAATACAATCTTATAAACTACATAAGATAGCTTATAAAGTATATGAGATATATTATGAGGTATATAAGTTATCTTATATACAAAATATTTAAAGATATCTTATCAACTTTATAAAATATCTTATCTACTTTATAAGATATCTTATAAACTTTAGAAGATATCTTTTGAAGTATATAAGATATTTTATAAAGTATAGAAGATATCTTAAAAAACTGGATAATATAAGACATTTTTTTTTTATATAAGATATCGTATATATTATATGATACATCTTATAAAGTTTATGAGATATCTTATATATATATATAAGATATCTTATATGGTTTATTCGATATCTAAGATAGTCTAATAGCTATCTTATATAGTTTGTAAGATATCTTATATAGTTTGTAAGATATCTTATATCGTTCATAAGATATTTCATATAATGTTTAAGATATCTTATAAATTATATGAGATATCTTATAAAGTATATCAAATATCTTATATCAAAATATAAATAAGATATCTTCTAAACTTTATAAGATTTTTCTGTACTTGAGAAGATATCTTATAAACTTTAGTAGATATCTAATCAAGTATATAAGATATCTTATAAAGTGTATAAGATATCTTATAAAGTGTATACGATATCTTATAAAGTATATGATATATCTTTTAAACTTTATAAGATTTTTATATACTTAAGAAGATATCTTATAAACTTTAGAAGATATCTTATAATTATAAAGTATATAAGATATCTTATAAAGTTTATAAGACATCTTATAAAAACTAGATTATGAAAGATATCTTATATATTATATGAGATGTCTTGAAGTTAGAATAATTAAGTAAACGGGTTGCCATACGTACTACATGTATAACTGACTAAATACAGAAATACGGAAATTTCAAAACTTTGAAAGATTTGTGTGTATGTTTGATTTTTGAAGTCAGCTGTATTGTTTGTCTGCGATATGACTAAATACAGGAATAAGAAGATTTCAAATTCAAGTTGGTATGATTGACAACTATCCACCAGAATTCAAATGATGTAGATATAACAGTTATCAGTTACCGTAAGGCCTGCGACAACGAGCAAAACCAATACCATAAAGTCAGCTATGCAAGGCCAAGGCATGACATAATGTCATATTTTACTTTTAGGAATAGTCAGTTTCATCAATACCTGTCAAACAGTCATGTGAAACATAAGTGACATAATCTGTATAGAAGCTTCGAATGTATTTATGAAAATGATTGACAAAATGTATCCCTAGGTATATACACTTAATTGTTATTTATATTTGTGCTGTCTATCAATTGTGCAACAGATAGTCAAAATAGGTTCAGTTAGGTTACAAAATATTTGCAAATTCCATTTAGTACTGATGATACTACGATTTTATTTGTTAACATAGAGCTATCAAATTAGAATGTGTAGTTGACAAATAGGTGAGAATCTGGATGGGGGTCGTTCATTTCTGTAGTCTGTTTTGTTATGCAGTTGTTCTCTATTCTAAAAATAGTTTGCCTATCATTAACTATTCTTTATATTGTAGCATCCCATTATTCTCTATTCTTATTTTTTTTTTTTTTTTTTGGCTTTTTTTCTTTTTTTTTTCGTTGTTCTGTAGATTTGGACCATTATTCTCTATTTGGTAAACCTCTTCCAGACCCTCAATATCCTTTTTATTTTGAATTGTAACGTGATATTGATCTTACCTGATTTTGGATAGGTACATATCATCAAATCTGATTCTCTGGACTGAATGTGAAGTATGTCCTGTATAACCTTCTCTGCCCCTTTTTCTCTAAAAGGAGGAAAGGGTGGATAACGAATTCCCTCAAACTCTGGCAATTGACCCGGTTTCTTCGCCTTTATCAGTTCTCCAAATTTTTCCATATCCATCTTTACATATACTTAAACTAACAAATAAATTTGGTTACTTATATGGATAATTTAATTTGTAGATAGTTTTTCATCCATGTAATTTGAATAAGAGTTATTTTGATGTTTCAACATGTTTCAGGTCTAGTTTCACAAGTTCCTTTATACACGTTAATAAAAACAAAACTACGTTTTACACTGATTACTACAATGTAGTCTCTATGAAAAAAAAGTGTATTTTCTCAGCAATTTCCAGTAGTTTAAGCCAGAAATGGTGGCCAGACTTCAACTCAATTTTCTCCAAGGAAAACTATTTTCAAAGACATTATAAGCATGCTGCTTTCTTTTTTGTGATTATTAAGCAAAATGCAAAGGATAAAAAAACCTCATGATTGTAAATATTTACATAGCAACTCAAAACTATGATATAAGAAAACAACTTTACACATTGCTGTACAAATTTAATAAAGAGGTGCATATATTGGTTGTTACTGAAAATTAATTCATGTCACCGTGGTCTCACAATTTCCGTTCGAAATATCAATTTAAAAGGAAGAGGCAATCGACATTAGTCCTATAAAATTGTACATCAAAAAAAAAAAAAAAAAAACAGATTTCCCATGATGCTGTTCCCGAACATATGGAAAAAGTGACAATGTTAATATATTTGAAACGAGTAATTATAAAAATAAGAAGATGTGGTATTATAACCAATGAGAAAACTCTCCACAAAAGACTAAATGACACAGAAATTAACAACTACAGGTCTCCGTACGGCCTTCAACAATGAGCAAAGTCCATGTATACATTAACCTTGTTCATTAACAAAATATTCGTTTTTTCCCTAATAGCAAGAAACCAATCCACAGTCAGTTCAAAACATTTCTAGGCATTATATTTAAGTTCTAGTCTGCCTAAGAACCAGGCAGTGGTGACAACATGACAAACAAAAACCCACTCAAGTTTACATTAATCTAAGATCGACATTGATAATGATGCAGGAATATATATGAGAAGCCGAAAGTGTCATTATTCCAACTTTGCAATTCTTAAATTGTATATATGTAACTCGGTAATTTTGAAATTTCAACTGTGCAATTATTACAGAATTTGTTACAGTGCAATTCGACAATTAATTTTTTGAGAATTGCAATTCGAACTATGCAACTATGTAGTTCAAAATTCTAATTTTCATTTTCCGTCATTTATTGCTACATGGTACATTTGTCACATGTATTTTCGTAATTTGTATATTTTTGAGATCTATTTTTGTAATCCGAAATTTGTAATATGTCAGTTGGCGTCTTGCATTTATGCTATTTGAAAACTGTATTCTTGAGATGAATACTTGTAAATCGAGATTTAGCTGACGTGAATAAACCGTCAACATTTGTATCTATCGATATCATTGTACATTTCTTATTATGATAACAGATGGCGCCGCCGGCGGGACTTTCGCTGCTGGATAACTCGGCCCTAAACAAACCCGACCTATAACAGCACTATAAGAAGAATAAAAGTAAGATAGACAATATTTTTTACTCTTTCACGAGAGTACAAACAAAGAAATTTAAATGAAAAAAAAAAAAAAAAAAAAAAAACTTTAAAGACTTATTTCAGTTGATTTAACAAAATTACCACTTATTTTTTTGCTTTCTTTTTCAATCTTTTACATTATTCCTAATTTTCATTTCTAATAATGAATATTCAAATGTACATGACCTTTGATGATATCCTTCGCGAAAAAATAAAACATACACATGTGTGTATATGTTTCTTGTTTCAATTGTTCAATTGCCAAATAATGAATAGAAAATAAACAAAAAATTAGAAAAGCGCGATCTTATACACTAAAGGTATAAAGGGTTGGTTAAAATCATTATAAAAAAGAAATAAAGCCGCCCCACTAAATCCTCTGTGATCATGTTCAGATATCTAAACAACTAAAAAAAATGCTCATGGTGCCCAACCTTTCCTGCGCCTCCTGCATCCATCACTGCACCTGTTTCTGGTCATTTATAATTCAATTACTGGCCTTGTGCATATCTCTTCAATCATCATTCAAACATGGAAGTAAAATGCAATACATATAATACTTCCATGATTAAACTATTAAAGTGCGGGCGGAGGACATTATATCTTTATATTTTACAACAAAACTGACATGTTAACACGGCGCCCGCTTGCATATTTTTATATAAGGCACTGAAAAAAAAGCATATGCGCCTCCACAGGAATGTTTTCAATGTCTGTATTCCCGAAAGTTTCAGATAAACAAAGTTTCGTAAAAAACGAGCACTATGAGTTTAAAAAATAGAGGAAAATAACTTTAAAAGTTTCTAACGGACATATCAAAAATTGCGATAATATCTAACACTAACGGTTATTTACCTTGACTACCCATGAGGGTCTCGCACGGTTGATAATTTCTAACACAACATTTTAGAATAAAATATTATATAATAAATAAGGAGATGTGGAATGATCGATCGCCAATGAGACAACTATCCATCACAGCTAAATAAAGTGGATGTAAGCAATGAGAGGCAACCATACGGCCTTCAACAATGAGAAAAACCCATACCGTATAGTCGACTAATAAAAGGTCCCGACATTAAATATATGAAACAATTTAATTCAAAAACTAACGGCCTAATCTATAACAAAACAATTTACGAAACACATTTATGAAAGATATGAACCAACGAAAACCACTGAACTACAGGCCCTGACTTTGCACAGGCACATATAGAATTGTATGTACTCTGGTGAAAGATATATAATATTACTAATTTCTTTTAATTATAATTGATTTCGGAAAGAGTAAATAAAATCGTCCATCTGACTTGTATATTCTTCTTATAGTCTGAGTATTTATAAGCCGAATTTGTTTAAGGCCGAGTCATCCAGCAGCGAAAGTTCAAACGGCGGCGCAATCTGTTATCATAATTAGAAATGTACTATAATACTGATATATATATTTATCGTTATTTTGTGCATTTTTCCTTTGATCTTTTTTTGTGATAATTTTCATATCATGCTACTCGCTTGAGATGGAAAATTATCGCTAGAAACTATGCAGGCACGTGGCGTTGCTAATGAAATTGCCATGAAAGTGACAACGTCGTCATAGGTAAAATAGCGATAAACAGATTATCATTGGTCATCTCAACTCGATTGCATTTCTCGCTTTCGCCGTCCCGGCTCAAGCGAGAAAATCAATCTCGTTGAGATGATCAACGATAATCTATAAATACAATTGTTATCGATATATTCATGTCAGCTAAATATAGATTTACAAGTATTGTCTGATTCTTACATTAAAGTTTAGTTGATTAACTCTAAGCGTAGGATGAGTTGTATTTCGCGTGCTCTTCTCGCAAACATGCTTTCGGTTCCTTCTTACTGTCATGTCAAAAAATTATTATATATGATCATTTGACAAAATTCTTATTTGGAAACATGTTATTACTGATTGTTGCTTGCTTAACGTCCAGTGGCAAGTATTTCATGCATATTTAGGACGAGAGCATGGCATCAATGGATGTCATTAAACTTAGTTTTTTTCTAAATGTTTGCAGGATTTACAGATATGCATGTACCATGCCTACTAAGAAGGGAAGGAATAATATGTTACAGTGAATTTGTAAAATCAGTGATTTTGTAAAATCACTAACAGTTCCAGTGATTTTGTAAAACCACTGAAATTGTAAGGGATTCTATTAAATCACTGAAGATATTGCTAGGGATTTTGTAAACTCACTGATTACAAGTTTAAACTTGATTTTAGGAATGTGTTTTTCTTGATATAAATAGACCAATGATTTTGAAATATTACTAGTTGAAACTAGTGTACAGTGATTACGATTAAGAGGTAAATGAACTGATACTAAGACTAATATTTACCTATTTTTGCATGATAAGTTTTGGTGACATCTACTGTTACATAATTGCCCTGCATTACGACAAGCCCACCTATTTTGTTTACATCTATTCTTTCCATAATATCCATATTTAAATTAAAAAAAAAACTTGTCCATCACAATTGGAAGACAGTTTGACTGCTTTTCGAAAAGGAAATTTAATTAGGGAATATGTAAAAAAACGATCTTAATTCTTTCAGCGATATTGTAAAATCCTTAGTCAAAATCAGGAATTTATAAAATCAATGATCAGTTCAGTGATTATACAAAATCCCTGAAATATCAGTAATTTTACAAAATCCCTGATTTTACAAGTTCACTGTAACACATAGAGCCATATTATATTTCAAGGTTAATAGCGAAATATACTTCAGTCGTGTACCTTGATCTCATTTAACAGTAATGTTGTATAATTTTGTTTACTGACTTATTGAATTATTTAGATGTATACAGTGCAACTTTCATTCTTTAAATGCATAAATACAAATATTTATTGCAATAATTTATGTAAATACATGTTATTAATACAATTCAGTAAACATGCTACTTACTTGACAGACACATCAAACGACTTTAACTGACTATCCTCAACCTATATATTAAACATCCGTACTTCAATTTATGAACATACAATCTTGCGTTCAACTTAATGAACTTTCAACTTCCCATTCAATGTACATGGGACAAAATCGCACACAATACATATAAAACATAGAAAATTATCAATGAACAGGGCTTTTATTCCTGTTCTTCATCTTGACAGTTGATGTAGGGCCTTCAACAATGAACAAATCATTCATGCCCTACAACAAAACAATTGTCTTCATTTTATAAAGGTCTCTTTCTCCGTGAATTGATCATGCTTCAAATATTTGTCCCCGGACATTATAATTACACGAATTCAACATGCAACCATTGCAATCAATTAACCGATCTTTTTCCAGTCCTTGGCAATGAAATTATAGTACTGTATTAATTACCTTCATCGTTTGTATAAGAGTATGTTTCCTTCTTATCACAAAGTTAAAACTCATTTCAAACGACATGTCATTTTCGAGTTTAAGGACAGATAGACCTCGAATAAATGTTACCCCCGACACCCCTATTTATTTTTCAAAAGTTTTCGCGGAGACAAAAATATTCAATAACACGTATATGGTTATCGAGCCTGAATCCCACGGCAACAATTCATTTAAATGTACCTGTATCTGACATAAAAATCCAACAGACATATGCTGCCTGTGTTACTTTTCTGGAAATCAAATTTAGTATCACGCCACTATTTGATTAATATATTGAAAAGTACAGTAAAGTTTTATTGGTCAGCATTTAACCTTTGACATGTGTCATAGCCCATTAATGTAACAAATCATATGTAGCCACGTCTTACTCATTAACGCTTTTCGTGAATACGGTGTACAAATGCAAACGAAACGCTGTACGGACGCTGAACGAATGATGTACGAACGAAACCATGTACCATAAACCATACCATAAACGATACCATAAGCGCTCTCTTAGCGTTCATCGTATGGTTTTGCGTACATCGTTTCGTGTAGCGTATATCGTATCGTTAAGCGTAAATCGTTATCTTAAGCGTACATAGTTTCGTCTAGCATATACGGTATTTATAAATAAAAATTAATCGTGTTGGGTGAGAATCTGCCACGATATCTTTTATATAGGTAATCATAGGCTTAACATTTAGATTGGATGGATAATTCATTTTTTTTCTTGTTATCATTCAGTGAAATATAATGTTTCTGACTTTCATTCAAATTTATTAACATACACAAATTATTAAAAAAAAAAAAAAAATACTGAAATTAATGTAAATAAGGGATGTTTTCATGTTTTTTTTTTTTTTTTTTTTTTTGTTAGCTGAGGAAATACGTACTTGGTGAATGTGCGGGTTAAGTGCAGTCTAAAGGATATTCGATCAACATTTTCGAAAAATAGCCTAAGGTATACACATTCTGTTGACCTAAATGAACAATTTTTTTAGATGGAATTCTAAATTAATCTAATTATAAACAAGAGCATATTAAGGTTTGCCTTTTGTCCAAAACGTTTGTAAAACTTTTTTTGTTTGCATTAAATTTCTCTTTTATCGAATTTTGCAATTCTGTGGCTAATTATAAACATTTACACATATATTTTTTTTAAAGGATTTTCCCAACGTAAATGATCTGTGGTAATCAACTGGTCGTCTATGAATTTCTTTAATTTGATGATATTACACCTGGTGTTTCGGATATCACTTAGGTCAAGTTCGACCAAGGCCCTTCATCCTCGTCAGGTGCCCTGACCTAATTTATTTTTATTTACTTTAACATTTGATTGTAATTATCAATATGTTTCTGTCGTGTAACGTATCAAATCCAGTACATTCCAGGTGTTCTCGTTGAGGTTTGCGCTACATATTCCAAAGAATTTCATTGATCGGATCATTTGTAAAACTTTCAATCCAGGTTCGCTCTCAACGAAGTTCGCGTTAGGTAGCAAAATTATCTTTTTAGAATTGAAAATTACCCGTCATGTGCCTCATCAACTCTATATAGAAATGTTTACTGATTTACATACGATACTTAAGAGTGTATTATTTTTTTCAACAAATGTACTTGATTATTAACAATTTTCAGAAAAAAGCGTGTATGGAAAATGACATATTTCGAATAGTGAAGTGAAATTATAATTGAACGTCTTCATTTCTGTATTTTTTAAAATTGGTTAGACCATTTTCCTCTATTCTTTAATTGGACTAAAAAAAGTGCATTGCAAAATCCAGTTGAGTTTTTAATTTTCTGAAACATAAAATGCACTTGAATTTTAATTATCTAGGGTTTGCTTCAACTTAAAACTTTTCCAGATACACAGGTTTGTCTGTCCTCAAAGTAAATTTTCAGGTAATAACACAGCCATGTTAGCCAAAGGGTCCACATGAACATTAAAACTTGTTTGATCTTATTTAATAAAATAGTTTGCTTCTATTCAATTACTGTATCATAAATACTTTTTAGCATTTTGCGTTCTGAAAATGAGCGCAAATAATCGTTTAGGTTCCAAACAATGATAAAACTGATGAGATGCTTTTAAAACAATCAACAGGTAAGTTGAATGGGCATAAGACATTTGAGCGAAAATAAAAAAATGCACATCGGGTCATTTGTGCGCCAACATCATAAGAAATTTAAGCGCCAGAATATTAACCTTACCTGGATTTTCAAATAGGACGTTTGAGCGAAATTTTCTGTGATACTATTGTATTAATTAAGAAAATACATGTACATGTTAAAATGGATATAATTTTGACCGAGAGGAATAAAGGAAAAAAAGATTTGTTTGCGACAGCACCTCAGAGCCGAACAGACAAGGAGAAGGAACAGAATATCCCAGAGTTGCACTAGCGGTACTGCCAGCAGGATATAACGAGGGATTTTTATGTCAAAAGCCTAGGATATCAATTGCAAGCCCGAACTTATTTGTAAATAATGCCATTGCCGAGTTTTAAGTTTTATGATAGTGTTTTTTACAATTAAAAGATGTTTTCAACTTTGTGCGCTAGAAAGTTCGCTGGAGAACCGAACAGGTTTGGACAGTATATTTTTAAAAAAAGAAATGTGTTTTAAGGTACAAACATTAAAAGAATAGTACATTGAATAAGAATTCAGGTTGGTTTATTTTGTTCTAAAAATAAGCTTAAAATATTTGGAAACATAGTTTACGCGCATTCAATGCGCATATGTTTCGTCTGGGAATGTTTTACATCAAAATTAAGATGAAAAAGTTAGCTTGTTGTTTTCTTATTATTAAGTTTTTGAACATTAAGTTCCATTTCACAGTTGTTAACAAAATATAATTAAAATAAATAAGCTTTTGTTTATCATTATCAAAGAAAAAAGTTCTCAAAATTTTGACTTTTCTGTCCGTAACTTTCAGTTTGCCCCCTTTGTCCTGCATTCTATACCTTGTGAGCCCAGGAGATTATTTTAAAGTCCCTTTCCACCCTCTTTTGTTCTACGACAAAAAAAAGGAGTTTCTAGATCCGTCTCAAAATGAATCAATGCAATAATTGTTTCCAATACCTGTTCAAACTTCCCGCTCTTTATCTTTAAATCACTTCGCATAACCTATAAATAAGATTTTTGTTAATTCGTTAACCGAATGTGTATGAAATATTTGCCACCGGACATTATGCAAACAATCAGCAATTTATATATCATTACAGTTTGTGTACATGAACATATACACGAAAAAAAAAAACATTTTTGGAATTTGAGAAGGGTAACTACTTTCCTGCATTAATTTTGGTCTTTGTTTTGTAATTACATGCATGACCTTAGACGAAGTGGCATAAAAACATTTGTGATCTTCGTTTCGTAGGTGGTAATACATCTCATTTAGCCGTTACATTTACGTAATGCCTGATTTTGAATGTTATCTAAACTTTTTTAGTTGTAAAAGAAGTCGTATTATATATTTCACAACCATGTTGTCTGCTCTTTGGTTGGGTTGTTGTCTCTTTGACATATTCCCCATTTCCATTCTCAATTTTATAATCAATTTTTCATCCAATCAATTTGAAAGATAAGTATATGGCTGCATGGTTGCGCCCAATCTGGTTCTTGTAATTTCATACTAAATACAACTTACAAGAACCAGATGGAGCGCAACCAGTCATACACTTAAAAAAATATGCATGCACTTAGTTTATAAATATTGAATATGCTTTAGCAAATTTAAGTTCTTGTCTAAAAATAACCCTAAACAGATTCTGATCCAGGATTTTGATAAAGGGGGCCCGGGTCTCCAAAGTAAGCAATGTTTGGAGTGGGACACATTAAAAGTCTATGCATCAACCATATATGTAGCTCCGTAAGGGGAGACCGGTCACCCCTCCCCCCCTTAAAAAAATAATAAAAAAATCCGCCTCTGCTTGAACTATTTCCAGTATATGATTGTCAAATTATTAAGTTGTATTTAAATTTTGTAAATATCATGACTTCTTTTTTACTTGGAGTAATTTCAAACCCCATCAAGAGTACCATTTACATATATTTTCTACTCTTGTATTTTTCTGCCAAATCTTAATGCATGAACCTGATTTCCATATAGCACCTTGATCTGTAAATTGAGCAATTTTACAAAATATCTCATTGCCCATACTATTAAATAAATTGGTCTAATGCAACTCCGTTTTGAAGAGTACCATTCTCAGTTTGCTCAACTCTACACAATGCACGCAATGATCCATGAAGCTATTACCAACTCATCTTAGTCTACTGATCAGACATACGACCGCTTATTCGACTTACCAAAGATATCAACTCCAACTAGCACCACATATAATCTTAACCGACAGCTAACCACTATTCCGCCCAACATGCATTCGTCATCAGTACGAGAGAAGCTGCTTTTTGCACTACACATAATAAATGTTATTCGAATACTATATTTAAGCAATAGGCTAACTATATGTTGGTGTATAGTATGATTGTAAAGTGTACATGTCTGTCTACAGGCAGGGTTCATCTGACCAATACCTCATTTATATTTGTGATTAATTCAAAGATCTAACTTGTTTTTGTATAATGCTATTAATATGTCAGCAATGTAATTTCTGAATGGGATAACAGTTAAGACGATCTAACATTATCACAATCATGCACTGATGCTGAAAATGAAAATACTGCTTTTAAAAAAGCTGGAGGATTTAACTCTTTCTCAGGCGTTGGACCAATATGAAGAGGATTTTGAAATGGATGACTTGCCGGATTTTGAACTTACACAGGTTCCCTTTACGGCTGATAATATTATTGAAGAATTGGAAAAGGCTGTTACTGTGGAGTGTAACGAGAATTCACGCTATTCTTTTGTGGAAGATATTGATGTTGATAAAGTACTTAAGTCAACTGAAAGCAGAAATACCCGGAAAAATACTACTTGGAAAATCGCCATATATAACGACTGGAGAGTTGTGCAAATGAAAAGTAATTACTGTGCCATTCCAGAACTTTTAAAGTTTATCGCAAATGATGTAAATCAGTGGCTTAGCGAGGCTTAGAGAGAATGGGCTGCATAGGCACTTTTTGGACGAAAGACTGTATTTTATGATTTCAGACGTTCATTTAGCGCACGCATGACCGAACTCACGACACAGGGTATAGGCACAACTACAAAACAGGCAGAAGCTATAAGCGAGGAAACCGAAAGCACTCTCTGGGAAAAGGGTTTGCTTGAGAGTACCAGTTCTAAAGCTATAATGAATACAATGTTTTTCTATAACAGTAAACTTGTTGGGCTCAGAGATGTAGACGAGCATCGAAATCTGTCCGTGGACCAGTTCGAACTTGGAAGGGATCAGACGGGAAGCAGAGCCAACAAAACGTACAAAGGCAAGTTTCATTTTTCATACAATATTTTAGTATTTGTGCTTTTATTGTGTATTCAATTCGTTCTTTTGTATATTTTGGGTCAACAACACTCGACTGACGGTTTTTAGAAAATCTTGGTGTCTTCGTTGAGGTCTGCGTTACAACAGGTGCTTCATATATGGTAAACACGGGTATATTATATCTTGCGTCGTGTGTATGCTTATTACATTTTACCCAATCCAGGCCATATAAAACTGTTTCCTATTTCATTAATTAGTTTTGTTCACTGAATGTCAATAGTTCATTTTTTCCGGTGGACTCAATTAGCGGAACTTAAGTGCCAAAAACTTAAAACACTACCTTCAAAACCCTGTACTTTTCAAGATTTATGAACAGTATTTGCATATTGTACGTGATCTGAATGGGACACCCTTTTACAGGAGACCTCTAGATAAAGGAAGTATAACATTTGGTGAACAGTCGGTAGGCGTCAACAAATTATCTAATATCATGAAATCCATGTGTGCATAAGCCGGAATAGAGGGGTATTTTACTAACCACTCTTAAAAAGGACATGTGCCACGACATTATACCAGGCAGGAGTCCCAGAACAAGAAATCATGAACAAAACAGGCCATAGGTCAGTCGAGAGTATTATAAAATATAAAAGGGCTTCTAATGAGATGTTAAAGGCTATCTCAAATATCCTTTAACCGAGCGAAAACATTTGCAAGAAAATTAAACTTGAAGACAGCACAGAAAATCGCGAACCATCAAATAGTGCTGGAGGAATCGTTTGAAGTTTGTTCACTGGATGCGTGTTCAATTTTAATAGTGGAAGTTAAAAACAATGTATATTTGTGATTATTTCAGTATTTGTGGATTATGTTGAATTGGTTGATGTCTTTCATTCAAAAGAATATTTGCATTTTTGAATTGAATCTTTTTTTTTTTTTTTTAGTGAAATGTTTGCATTATGGAATTATATGCATCTTTTTTTATGTAGTGAAGTGACCAGTGTGTAATTCTCGAGGATCAGAGGATTTATATATGTGGCTTTTAGTTTTAATTTTTTTTTAAATAATACAGTTATTAGAATTTGTTGTTATATTTATCATATGAAAAAAAAAGATATGGCGTATTCACCAATGAGACAACTACCCAACACTATAGTTTTAGGGTTGAAAAATATTACAGGAAACAAAATGTGTTACATTGTAGTTTCTGGATAAAAGTGTGAGGTATCTAATATACACCACATGACCATTTTTAATCTGCTGGTAAACCAATCAGAGGGCCGATATGGAACTGTGGCGTAAGTGTAGATACCCTCACATTTTTTTCAATGGAAAATCAAGCAAACTATGGTACATTCATCCGAACTTCAATTTATGAACATACGATCTCGTGTTCAACCTAATGGACTTTCAACTTTCCATTGATATCGTAAATGTGAAATTACTACACTAATACTATCTGAGCTCTCTCTCGCCATTTAAGCCGTATGATTCTAAACTTTCTGTTTGTATTTGTCTTTTTACAAAAATTGAAATTAAAACCCTTTTAAATTATTGTAACATGAATGGTAATTTTCCCTTTGATCTTCTAGTGAGTGAACTTTATTTTCTTTTAAAGGAGTGCGTTAACGGAATGATTTTTTAGTAATTGCACTCTCCAATCCCGCCGTTGACCGCTTCTCGTTGGAAAAGAAAAGAATGGGAGGAGCCTAAACGAGTGCTCTAACTTCAATCTCAGAAGTTGTTAATGCATAGTCTGGCTCCGCCTTCTTGGGATAGTAATTAATGAAAGAATAGAACGAAATGTAATAGAAATGACTATAAATTTAGCTACTGTTATTTTGGTTGGATACCTGTTTTTATCTTGTCGAAATTAATAATATTTAAAAAAAAATATGTGCTACTGGATGTTTAGTAATTTTCTTCATTTTATAAAGGTCTCTATTTCCGTGAATTGATCATGCTTCAAATATTTGTTCCTGGACCTTATAATTACACAAATTCAACATGCAACCATTGCAGTCAATTAATCAATTGTTTTTCAGTTCTTGGGAATGGAATACTAGTATTAATTAGATTTATAATTGGTATTAGAAAATGTGTCCTTCTTATCACAACGTTAAAACTCCTTTGAAACTACACGTCATTTTCGAGTTTGAGGATAGATAGACATCGAATAAACATGGAATAAATGTTGATTCATAACCCATTAATGTTACAAATCATGTATAAACCAAGGCACATATTATGTAGATAAATTTCTCAGTGAATTTAAACAACGACTTACTGATCACTTTGTAAATGAAGCAATATCTTTTTTTGAAGAATCATCAAAATGTATTTTTTACAAATATATATATACGACACACATGGTTTACAGTTTGATCTAAGAAGAGCCGTCATTATGTATTTTAACCAATAATTTGTAAATATAGAATACATGCACATTGTTTACAGATTGAAACAAGTCACTTTTATAATGTTAACAGAAATGAAAGATATTGTACAATGTGTAACGATAGATTAATTGAAGATGAGTATCATTTTATTTTAATATGTAGGAAATATGAAGATATACGTAAAAGATATATAAAACAATACTATTGGAGAAATCCTTCAGCTTTAAAACTTGTTCAGTTATTATCAGTACAAAATGTAAAAGAACTTAATAATTTAGGAAATATTTGTTTGCTGCCGAAAACTTCGTAATTCATAAATGTTGTGTATCATGCTCCGCTACTGTATATCGATATTATTCGCTATCTATTACTGTTTATATATGTATGTGTGTATTGAAATGTGATGTATACTTTGTTATATGCCTATAAGCTGTATTGCTTTTGGAAATAAATATTATTATAATTAAATACACCTTGAGCCGGGGTCACGCATTCACGATTTTACTGCCGTTCTTGATAGGACCATTCCTGATTAAAATTTGTCGAAAGTCTGATCACGATCCTGTGAATCGTGGCTGGAAGTTCAAACTCTGATTAAAATTTGTAAAAACATTTTTGTAATCACGACAACAATCAGATATTGTTCAGGAAGCGTCTAAATTCAGCCGTTTCAAGCCGAATTTGTCCCGATTATCCCGTTCTCAATCCGATTCTAATCCGAAATGTAACTTTCGTATGGTAAAAACGACCGAATCTGTCCCGACAGCGTCCCAATTCTTCCGAATGCGATTTGTAGGAGATCAAACAGTGACCAGATATTGAACCGACGCTATACCGCATTGGAAACGGCTTTGTCTGGATTCATTCGTATCGTGTTATTTAATTGTCGGGACTCTGACGTGGGTATTATTACTGAATTTCGTATTGATAACGCGACTGTTCCTGAACGGTTTGGCAAAGACGGTTTGCAAGATCTTGATGCAATCTGGACTCAATCGGAAAAAAACAGAAATGACAAATATCTCCAGATCATGCCCGTTCCACAGGACACCGTCGAGAAAACACAGAACATTGTTACGATTCTGATCCGATACAACATAATCTGTCACGACATAATCACGATTATAATGCGAATAGACAAAATCGGCTGAGTCTCCCCGAATGTTACGGGACGCACATAACTGTCGGGTGTGCTTGGGCGACCTCTTCCGATCAGTAGGAATCTGTTACGAACATTTTTCAGACAATGTAATCAGGACAACAATCAGATATTGATCAGTAAGCGTCCTAATTCAGCCTTTTCCAGCCGAATTTGTTCCGATTATCCCGTTCTCAATCCGATTCTAATCCGATTTGAATCTTTCGCATGTTTAAAAATGACCGAATCTGTCCCGACAGCGTCCCAATTCTACCGAATGTGATCCGACAGAGATCAGACACTGACCAGACAGTGTACCGACGCTGACGGAAGATATCCGACAGAAAACCGTCGCCATATTCGGGATGATCAGGTACTGTCGGAACGCAATCCTATCACAGTCTGCTGTACCGCATTGCAAATGGCTTTGTCTGGACTCAGTCGTATTGTTTTCTGTAATTGTCGGGACTCTTGACGTGGGTATCATAGTCGAGCTTCGTAGTAATAACGGGACTGTTCCGGAACGGTTTCGGCAAAGACGGTTCGCATTCGGCAAGATCTGGATGCAATCTGGACCTAATCGGCAAAAAAAAACAGCAATGAAAATTTCTTCAGATGATGCCCGTTCCACAGGACACTGTCCAGAAAACACAGAACATTGTTACGATTTTGATGCGATACAGAAGAATCTGTCACGATATAGTCACGATTGTAATCCGACTAGACAAAATCGGCTGAGTTTTCCCGAATGTTACGGGACGCACCTATCTGTCGGGGTGTTTGGCCGACCTTTCCAGACCTTTCCCGATCTGTAGGAATCTGTTACGAACGTATACGACTGCGTTCCGACAATGATAGGACATTCCAGATCATTCAGGATAGTAATCCGACTTTTTCACTTTTAGTGTCTTAGCGATGTCTGATCTCAAACGGGAGCCATATTCGGCACTTTCTGAACGCCACATTACTCATTAACGCTATTCGTGAATTAAATACGTTAATTCGTAAAAAGGCGTGCTGTATATATAACTTGATTTGAAAATAGATTTTACTCATTTGTCTTTTAACACATTGATCATCGGTTGCTCTGCAAGAGAGGGTTACAATTGCAAACAAAAATCGTTTTCCTCGAATTTACCAATAAAGAACTGTCATTTTAACATAATATCTAATAAAATAAAATGGCTATACCTGATTATTTTAAAGTTCTCTTTTGTTTATTACGTTATCTTGAGCACTATCTGTCGTTCCATCTAACGAACTTAGCAAAATAAATGAATTGGTTTTCATATTTAATTGAGATACACTGTGGAGATAACAAGTTTTGACAATCTCTTGATAGAAGTTATAATATGTTTACTCTCGCATTCCTCCTTCGGAAACAGTATTACAAAACTGTGTAATTTTCAGTACAAGTATACGTCAAAACAGAGGAACAAATGCCATCAATTTGTGAGTACTCGTTTTACCTCTAAAAGAGTTGACGACCATTTTTGAGGGTGTAGTGTAGCGTTCATAAGTCTTGTAAATTCCCGTTTTCTATTTTTATTTATTATATTTAATTAACGTGGGTGTTGTCCTTAGAGTTTTCGCGGGGATCATTTTACTTGTGAGAGACTCGATATCCAGACTTGGATATTTAAACCTCGTCTGGACAATATTTCTTTAGATTGGGGAAACTATTTTATTCTATTTAATTTCAATGTTGTCTTAAGTATTAATTTATTTATAATTGAAACATGGCTTGGGTTTTAGAGTCAAACATTTCTAAATTTATAGTCTACGTTTGCGTTCCCCAAAAAACAAAGAACGAATTTACACTACACTAGCTATTTAGTTAGAAATTAAATGTTGTATTATCGCATTGCTTTTAAAGTGTTAAAAGTCAATGCTACTGAATGATGAGTTTCAGACATAGCTCTGGTTGGAACAGGATTTAAAAAAGACTTGAGTTATTGCAATATTAATTTTTACAGGACTGACTTTGGTCCCTTTGGCATGAGATTGATTAGGTCATGTTCCTGTCTAGCAAGGTGAGTGGAAACCAGTTGATGCATTTTTCTCGGAAGTCGGAACGTGTGACGTCTTGAACTTGATGGGTTGAAGTTATTTTTTATAGAACGACTAGTATACAGTTATTGATATTTAAGTAATCGGTCACGTCTAAAATTGTTCATGTTTTAATTTAGTATTTTAAAAAATATATATATAAAGCACTAAGGCTAAACACTTTCATCTTACTTGGCTGATTTCTTTTGTGTTTTTCACACAGGCACTTGTCTCAGAAAAAAATGTCCTATATACCTAAATATTGTTATCTTAAGGTATATAGGAGATTTTTTTTTTCTGAGACAAGTGCCTGTGGTTTTTTACTGCCAATGGATCGCCCATTTTTATCCTATAAGGTGAGGTGTGAAAATGTATTGAACATTCAAGGTATAAGATTTCATACAGAGATACTGCAATGTTTGTGTTTTAATGTTTTCGTCCATTAAATATAAAACTGTTTATCGATCTTCGTTATTTGTTACGTATGTGCGAGTGAATTGCATATCGTATTCGTCAATCTTTGTATTTTTAGGTTTCTGACACCTGTCATTGGTTTGGCGCAATCGTCGTAACCTCTTGCAATTACTAGGTTTCTGTCACCTGTTTCGTGTTATATTAGTGGATTATCAGTATGTTTTTCTAAAAACCTCGAGCGAAAGCACAGACTGAACACTCTCTATCAGTAACGAAAACGGTTGAGCTTCCAATGTATAATTTCATGAGACAAAAAATGAATGGAATATCCGTTCAGAATAACCCTTTCACATTGCAGTAAACACGTATGACAATAACATAAATTTACAGTTCCCAAGTGTGGCATCGGTTATCTAAATGATGTGAGAAATGACAGGAAGGATCTAAATAGGACAAATTTACCAGAAATGCTATGCCATCAACATGATCAAATTATGAAAGTAACAGACTTGATTAAAGAATATGACCCAGGAGAGATTGAAATATAGAAGAATTAATTGTCCCTTTAATATCTGTCGGTTCTCTTTTAAGCAGGATAAACAACAAATGTCATGGCATGTACATGTAGCGGGCTTTTGACGAAAGACATACATAACGAAATGGAAGTAAGGTTCACTGTAGGCAATCATCTCAAAAACAAAAACAAAAAATAATAATTGCACATATATTGATCACGAACAATTGGCAATCGATAACTATTTTACCTAATACACAAAATATCGTGTTTGTAGTGACGTTTTAAACTTCAATAAACGTAATCTTTATATAAGCGGTACATTGATTAGTAAAACATAACACATATGATACAAATACTTTCATACATGTATCTTCAAAGACATGGCTTGGAAATTGGATTCTACCAGCAAAAGTCTCATTACAAATGGGACCTCATATCCTTATTTTTACTTTGATGTTGCTTATAAGGCTCATAAATGTAGAAACGATCCAGGTAAACACATTGATTCTTAAATAAAAACATCGTTATAGTTATTAATTCTCTAATGAAGTAAGATGTTTGAACACTGTTTTATCAGTACTAACATTCGTTTTGATTTAATAGATAAAAAGCATAACTTTATATGTAATTCTATACAGTTACGACAACCATCTCTTGTCGATACAATGTAGTAATATATATTGGCATTTCACATGTTCATGCTGTTTTTAAACTGTGTATGCTCTAAATCTGTTGTATGGTAAATGAATAACATTTAGTAGATTTAACTCTGGGATAAACTGTTTATTTTTATCAGCTGTGATTGGCTGCATATATAAATTAGCTGTGAGGAAAAGCGATCATTATAATAGGGGTACCTTGCGTCTTTGACTTATTGTTAGTAGATTTTTGGTTTGTGTATCGTGCCAAACTGTCCGTTTTCAACACATTTTTACTATTTTGTTATATGTTGTGCTGTTACACAACTGTGGCAGGTTAAGGAAGTGTTGGGTACTGAGAAGTTGCTTTTATCCCGCCACACTCTGTATAAGCCTTCCCTAAGTCATGATCAAGAGCCTTTGATCCAGGAATTGGTTGCTATTTAAAATATTCGCATTTCGTTTATTACTTTAGCATTAATGGCAGTTGGTTAATTTGTTTGAACTTATTAACATTTTGCCATGTATGGACCTTGCACATCTGACTATACGGTATGGGTTTTGTTCATTTTTGCAGTCCATACAGTTACATGCTGTTGCTAACCTTCATGTCACACATACATTTATAAATAGTTGTATAATTTGAAATCAAATTTATATCCTGATAATAAAGAACGTGAATTGTCAGAACGAAACGAAACTTAATTAACGAAATACAGTTCTCGAGGACAAAAATTATCTAATTAGTTCTTATAAACGCAAAAGTGAATAATTTCTTTATTTTACATTAAACAGCACACGTAAGAATGATTCAAAGATATTCGGTGAAATTATTCATTTCCGGAATGATTTTTTTTTTTTTTTTTTTTTATTTGCGGATTGATTTAAGCAGGAACTGCTTTTCCTTCTGAAGGTACCGGAGTTCACCCCTATTTTTGTTGAAAAAGGGTTCCATTTGGTTTTGTTCTACTTTTGGAGCTAGAGAACTACAAAGCATCCCGTCATACTAAATGAACATAATAACGAAACAACATATGATTCAAAAATTTAATAACACTTTTAGATATTTAGATGATATATTGGCTCTCAATAATGACGACTTCAGTATCTACACTAATGAGATTTATCCTGTCGAACTGACTTTAAATAAAGCTAATACTAACAATGAACACTGCCCTTTCCTGGATCTTGATATCTATATCTTTAACGGGAAGCTTAATACCAAAATTTATGATAAAAGAGATGATTTTTCATTTCCTATTGTTAATTATCCATTTTTAGATGGTGACGTTCCCTTGTCACCATCTCATGGTGTTTATACACTGTATATCTCAACTTGTTCGATTCGCTCGTGTTTGTAACAACGTATTTGATTTCAACGAAAGAAATCTCTGTACTACTGAAAAACTATTACACCAGGGTTTTCGATATCACAAACTAGTCAAAACATTTACTAAATTTTATCATCGGTACAAGGACATCATTCGTAAATATAAATCAACATGTAGACATCTTATACGTTCAGGTATTTCACATCCAATATTTTATGGTAATATTCTTTACAAAGCACAAAAATGTCGGCATTCACCTCAAAAGCTAACCAAACCTTTAAACAGACTTCTTCGGAAAGGATATAGTTACGATACCTTTTTAAGGTCATTAAGGATTGCATATTTTGGTATTGATATTATAGCAAAAAAAATGATTTTTACATGATGGGGGAAACTAGCTGTGAACAATGCCTAGGATGGTGTATGGCATTGCTGCCGATGTAGAGGCAGGCCGGGCGTTGATGCCGATGTAGAGACAGGCCGGGCGTTGTTGCCGATGTAGAGGCAGGCCGGGATCGACTGACACCTATAAGTTTCAAAATTCAAACTTTGACGTTTCAAAGCAGAATTTTCACTTATATAGCAATCATTTATTTGATGGTATGCCAACATCACTTTCTTTGTCAGCATAAAATTAGAAATTACCAATATGGTTATTGTCCGAAATAGGGTCGACATGTTGTAAAAGTAAAATTAAATGTTCCATATATAATAGAGAGAGAGATCACTTTAACAATGGGGATGATAATTAAACTTTACTTGATCGGAGAACAAATGGTATAAAATGTGATAAACATAAAACCGAAGGAATAATTGTAACTTCATCTATATCCAAAATTTATGTCAAATATCTGTCACAATATTGATATTGATTCAATCATAGGGTCTTTGCATCGGAAATAAACACTATTATTCTAAAACCAGTTGTTGGCATGATACGGGTTATGTTCTACTCATATATTTTATGATTGTATGATACTAAACCCCTAACGGGAGGGATTGTACTTGATTTTCAAATGATGAAGACATAATCTTTCAATCAGTTTAATAGAGGATTGGAGCTGGCATGTCAGTAACTGCTAGTAGTCCTTTGTTAATGTATGTATCATTGTCATTTTGCTTAGTTTCTTTTGTTACCTAATCTGATATCGGACTCGGACTTCTTTTAAACCGAGTTTTACTGTGCGTATTGCTATGTGTTTCTTTTTCTACCTTGGCTAGAGGTATAGGGGGAGGGTTCAGATCTCACAAAACATGTTTAACGTCGCCGCATCTTTGCGTCTGTCCCAAGTCAGGAGCCTCTGGCCTTTGTTAGTCTTGTATATTCTAATTTTAGTTCATTTACATGTTTTGAAGTTTAGTGTAACGTCCATTTTCACTGAACTAGCACACACAATTTTATTTAGGGGCCAGCTGAGGACCACCTCCGGGTGAGGGATTTTCTCGCTGTGTTGGAGACCCAGTGGTGGCCTTCGGCTGGTGTCTGCTCTTTGGTCGGGTTGTTGTCTCTTTGACATGTTCCCCATTTCCATTCTCAATTTTATAATAACATATTATAGTTTATTCCGTGGCGTGCAATATGGAACTCTTTCCTTTGTACTAAACAATGTAAATATTTCGCGCTCTGTCAAGTTTCATTAATACATTTGTATTAAGAATTTAGGGCTTGTACCAACGGTTAATGCGTTTGGTCATGCATTAGTTAAAACTAGACAAGAATAAAAAATTCCCAATCGTCTTTTTTACCCCGCCTTATTATACAGGATAATGACTCATCACCGGTTATTTCTCGCAATAGTTACACAATGGGTGTCACTAGTGAATTAGGAACTGATAATCCTGCAGGATTAATAGAAAATCTACCTCTTGTATATTTGTTATTTTTCTCAGTCTGTGTTTTTTTTTTTTTTTGCCTAATTACACGAATTTTTCATTGCCACCTTGGCCATGCTTTACTCTTTTTCAGATTTAAGAGGTTGAATATTTTCCTTACAAATGGCCTGAATATGGTCCAAAAGAAATGTGTGTACTAATGACATGTGAAAAAAAAATATCAAATAAAAATATTTATATCATTATTGACGGATAAAAATAGAAATAAACGTTTACATAGACAAATAAATGCTGCCGGGTATGATGAAAAAAAATGACACTCTTGAAATCTAATGATCGACCTCTTATCATATGCCTATGTTGTATAATCGAGTC
>JAASAO010002085.1:0-64600 GCA_017311375.1 Mytilus coruscus | reverse complement strand
GGGATGGGGGACGCAATTTTTAGGATTACTCGCAATTTATCTTCAAATTCAGCACGGTGACATACATTTTTAATTTGTTTTTGGAGAAAGCATGACAAAAGACAATTAATGTAGAAAAATAAGAAAAATGACATAATAAGAACCTCTCGATTTCCACATTTTAAGGTAAAAAAAAATATCCCACTTTGAGCATCTTATCTGTAATCTTAAGCATGGCTTGAATAATTAACTAGTCATTCTTGTATGGATTTATTTCCCCCTTATTTTCACTTATCACAGCTTCAGATTGAATCCAATCTTAATATTTTATGACGAAGAATATCTACTCCAAAATATTTATAAATATTTATAACTTTGGTTAACTTTTTTTACAAAAGTGCAAAAATCCCCAATTTTCAGCCTCAATTTTCCTGAAAACAAGCATGGTGACCTATGTTTTATTTGGAGATTTTTTTTATAACTCGCCCATGCCTACAACATATTTTAAAATTATAAAAATGACAATACAACGTGAAACTCTATCGGATGCCTAAAATCACCAATTAAAACATAGATCACCGAGCTAGTTTTCTAGAAATTTGAAGCTGAAAATTGGAATTCTTGCACTTTAGTAAAAAATTTAAGCAAAGTTTTAAAAATTTTAGAGTAGGTATTCTCCGTCATAAATTATTAAGATTAGATTCATTTTCAAACCGTGAAAAGTGAAAATAAGGGAAAATAACTACACTTAAGAATAATGAGTTTATTATTCAGGCCAAGCTTGAAATCACGAATGAGATGCTCAAAGTACGATTTTTTCTGAACTTTGAAATCCAGAAATCGTGCAGGTCTTACAATGTCATTTTTTCATTTTTCTACATTAACTGTCTATTGTCATGCTTTCTCAAAATAGCAAATAAAACAAATATGTCACCGTGTTGGATTCGGAGATAAATCAGAATAAATCACCAAAACTGCGTCCCTCTTTGTAACCTCAACGTTAGCGCGAAAATGCGACGTCGCTGGCTGACAATTTCGACGTCTCCCGCCAATATTCCTTTTTAGGTGTATATATATTGGTTATTTCGAGCTGACTTAAAATGATAATACTGTTTTCGGAAATAAAATTTAAAAAAAAATCATAAATATCTCTCTATTTTTATTTAGTTGTTAGTGATGACGAAAATTCGACGATACAAACCTTGGACTTTGGAAAATTTCTCTATATAATTGCACTTTCCGGCACCTCTTGTCGTTTCGTGATTATTATAAACTACAAACTGTTCTGTTCTAGAATTAGTATTGATATTTTTTTAAAGAGAATTAGAAGCAACACGAGAAGTAAATGTGTTAATACATTTATCAGTAGTCACAAACGATCATTCAAACATGATTTATAAATTATTGTCATACAAGGTGATACCGTTTTATTATTATTTCTTCTTCTTCACAATCATAAAAGCATTATACTTATATTTATATTAAGGGGAAAATTCAAATCCAATGATAGTTGGCATGCATTATTTTAACACCAAAGGTGTCAGTCGTCTTGAGATTGCTCACTGTACGGTATTTTATTGACTTCATTTTTGAAAACCTTACAGAAGTGTCACAAGATGTAGGTTGGTTCCCTCCGTAAAATATTCAGTATGCCTTCGGAATATACAAATATTAACAAACTTGTCAAATAACGACCGGGTACCAGTTTACACAAGATGAGACACAGAAGAAACAGTAATATGTGTTTAATTTCTTATGATTTCATTAGACGTTTGTCCCGTGTATATATACCTAAAATGTGAAACTCAAACGCACTAATCTTAAGGGCGTAGAAGTTGACGTGTGTAAGAACATAAATTGGAGCATCATTTATACTGAACAACGTTCAAGCGGTTTTTTTTATTACGGAAAATTAAGCGCATGACGTCCCCCCCCGAAAGTGATATTTTTTTGGAAATCGAACGCTTAAGGTGGCTCGGCCCTTTAACAGTGCGCATATTTTAACGCATGTTTCTAACGACGAGCGCCTTGGAAACGGTCACTTTGAGGGTTTTCTCAAAATAGTTTTGACGACATTGGAACGCGGGCGTGTATGAAAGCACCTTTCCGATGCCAACAAACCATGCAAAACGTTCTACAAAACAGGAAATACCTATGGTCAGAACTACAGAGTGGTTTGTTCATTTTTCACATAAAAAGGACAAAAGTATACATGATATATTAAAGCATATTACATTAAAAAAAAGAAAATGTAAATATTGACATGTACGACGGTATCTGGTGCGTTCGCTCCAAAAACACATTCTCACCCTACACGTTCGCCCCTTGGATCCGTTCGCACCCTATTTAATTTTTCATTTAAATACTGGTTGAATATATCAAAAGATGTCTTTTAGATGTATTAGTATATATATATATATATGAAAATATTTTGTCAATGACGCAATGTTTAACCGTAAACAAAGGTTAGTGATGTAAACAACTGCATGTCACCTTACGGCTTTCAAAAACGAGTAAAACCTATATAGTATGCTATAGTATAAAAGCATCGGGGTTCATCTGCACGCTATAAATAATAAATAAATAAATAATAATAAATAAGCTTTATTTAGAGTCGGCAAAGTATACAAACAAAGTCAACATAAGCTCTAATGAGCTTTTAACCGTTTTATCCGTTTGGCGTATTATAACATTTTGTTACTGTCATAAATCTCTTTTTTTCTTGAAATATCTTCATTTCCAAGTATTGGTAGGATCTTATTCCGGAGTATGTGAAATATTTCCCACTGCAAAATTTTGATAATAATTACGTATTTTGTATTTGCCAAAAATTTTTGAACATAACAATTCGGAGTATGTGAAATATTTTAACATGCAAAATTTTGATAATAGTTAAGTATTTTTATTTTGAACATTACAATTTTCAAACAAAGACTAAATACTTGACAGTCACACATAACATTTTTATTTAATGATTTATATACTTTATCAAATAATGGTCACGAAAATATCTAACAAATTTTCTCGTATCATGATTCTATGATTTTTGGAACTCTAGCTAGTCCTATAACATGAGACCTCGGGGCCAATGTTTTCTATTTATGATATATTCCTTTTACTTATTTTGCTATTTGCTATTTGTTAATTTTCTATTTTCTGTTGTATCTATCAATATGCCAACATAGTTCGCATTAAAAAAAAAGAGGAAATATTAGCGTAAAACTAAAATAATTGATTAAGAATGAGTTATTATAATAGACTAACGGAACTCGAGCAACACATTTTTTGTTTTACGCAGAAAAAAAAACCGGACACTTCAATAATTTGCAGTTTTCCACCTTTGTAGATGAAAATTGGTCAATAGCAACCGGGACCTTACTAGTATTCCGACCTTATATATCGATATATGCTATTATCCTCAATACCGCATGCTTGCGGAGAAACGCAAAATATTTGGTTTGACCAAGTCGGATTTTGCCTAGGACAAACATCCGCAGTCTACCGGACAGTTCCAAACACTATCAGTTAAAGACATTATATATAAACAAAATCTATACTACTTACTAGGTTCAGGAAAAGTTGGGATTGTAATTTTAAAACTCCGCCCAGTACACAGGGACGCTATATTAGTCGGTGATATTGGCAAACTTTAACTTCTGTCTTTTTTTTACATGCGTTTTTCAAAGGGAAGCTAACGAGGAAAGTTCTTGATTTAAAAAAAATAAGTTAGAGTATGTCATTGCGGCAAGAAATATGTATGACAACTTTTTTAATGATGTGTGAACACTGGTTTGACCCACCTGCTAGGTGCAAAGAAACGTAATTATCGGCCTATGGTGATAATATGGAGATGAAATTTTTTTTTTTAATATTGACTTTTATAAATTTGAACTTTGGTGGATAGTTGTCTCATTGGCAATCATACCACATCTCCTTATTTTCATATCGTAGGGTTAACATGGGTATATAAATATGACTTCCCTAATCTGACAGATAATCCCTTGCTATGATAGGGTGTTCATACAGCTGGATGTATAAATACCTCCGGGAGGGGAGGGCACTATAATACTAAATTGATAGGGGTGCCGTTGGGGCCCACCTTTTCATATAATTTATATTTCAAAATGTATACCTTTTCATATATTGCGTAGGTAAAATGTAACCTTTTCCCATATTGTTTGGGTTTCATGTGGTGTGTAATGTACCAAAGTGTCAAAGATAAAAATTGGTTGATAAAACACAACCGAGAACACCAAGAAAGATGACAGTGAAGCAGTTATGAGAACTTTATTGACCTTGTCTTATATTTCTGATAGTTTTTCCGACCTATACACATATATTTAAGCCTGAAAAGATGACATACTCAGCGGCACGGCACGTCCTATTACCTTGTATATAGGACTCGATTTGGGGGTGGGGGGCGGGGGTGGCGGTTACTCAATACTTAATTGATAGAGGGTGCCGCGGGTCCCTATAATGCTTGGGTTTCATGTAGTGTAATTTAAGACTAGAATACCAAAGTGTCAAAAAAGAAAAATTGGTTGATAAAATCACACCTGGGAACACCAAGAAAGATGACAGACGAAGAAGTTATGGAAACTTTATTGACATTATCATATATTTCTGATAGTTTTCCCGACCTATTCACATATTTTCAAGCTTGAAAAGGTGACGACCTATTCCAGCGGCACGTCCTATTACCTTGATAATTTCAATATATACATTTAATAATCATACCATACACCAAATATAATAACCTATTGATTACACAATGTAGCATGTTAAAAGAGGACTTACCATTGACCAATGAACCATGCAAATGTGGTCAATGACAACTGCCAGACAGACATGTACTCCTTAGATTTGTGAATCATTGCATACATATAGTTTATCTACTACATGTACTAAGTCTTTAGTATTAGAAAAAGACAAAAACACAAAAACATGACATTGACAAATGACCTATTGCTAACAGTATCTGATAAACAACCCTAATCAGGTAACTGTAA
Organism: Mytilus coruscus; assembly: GCA_017311375.1. Lineage (NCBI taxonomy): Eukaryota > Metazoa > Mollusca > Bivalvia > Mytilida > Mytilidae > Mytilus > Mytilus coruscus. The sequence continues at coordinate 59,612 of JAASAO010002085.1, read as the reverse complement.
CCTTGATCACTGATCCATGAAATGAGGTTGAGATCTTTGTAGCAATCTGTATCAATTTGAGTGCATATCTAAATTTACAAAACAATATTAATCTGTATCATTGTGATACTGTAAATTTAGAAATTATTGTGAGGTTTTTATTAATGCAAATAATGCGACAGGGTGAATATCGCAATAATAAGAACTTGCATTCTGATAAATGAATTATAGATCTTTATGCAGATTTTTTTTGTAATCACAATAATTAAACTCGCAATTTAGTCCATTCGTCAAAATCGCAATAATAAATGCAAGCAATAATTTCTGAATTTACAGTAGGTAAAAATGTTGTCAGTTAATAGTGAGACACAAGTTTTCCCAGACAATATATAATTCTTTTGGTTGTTTTGTTTGGTTGCTGTCTCATTGAACAAAACTGTATTTTATTTCTCCTTTTATCCAGAAAATATAACTTTTGAAATAGAAACTGAATAGCATATGGATGGAAAACAAATGCCAAATGATGTAAAATATTTCAAGTGGCCATTTAGGTCAGGAATTGGTGAGGTAAAAGATGAGGGAAAGGCATGTGCATTTACCACAACTGCCACTTGGTATTATGATTTCCAAAATTTACAAATCTCATGGCTACCTTCTGTATTAAAGACGACTGCATATATTGCAGTTTGCATATCATGAATTGTGTTTGCAGCAAAAATCACTACAGACAGAAAAAAAAAAAATTAATTCAGCTCTATTAAAATTCATTTTTTGAAACATTTTTTATTTTTATTCCTCAAATGTCTATGAGATCAAATTTATAAAACATTTATTAGCATTGTTAATTTCAATATACTAGTAATTGTTGACATGTATACACCATGTACATGTACAATCATTAGCTGATCAGCTCTATATTTTCATTATTTTTATATCAATATTCTTCTTCAGTGTTTTTTATAAGACTCAATAATCTGTATTCATCATTGGGACAGGTAGGTAAAGTAGGTCCTTTTGATCTTGGATTTTTTATGGATTTTGACAGCACTAAAGCATATAGTTCCAAATTATAGTTGATCTTGGCTTCTTAAGTGGATTCTGACAACACATTGCATATAGACACCAAGTGTAGATGATCTTGGGTTCTCTCATATGGATTCTGACAGTACTTTGATTATACATGTAGTTCCAAGTATTGTTGATCTTAGCTTCTAATGTTGTTCTTAAGTTTCAGCACTTTACATATAGTTCCCAATTGCAAGACAAGATGTTACTGGCTTCTCCTGTAAATTCTGTCAGTACTTTGCCAATAGTTTCCAAGTAAAGTTGAACATTCCAGGATCTTTCACAACAAATCACCCTTCCTCTTACATGTACTTGAAGCCTGAAATTAAATGTCAGAGTAATTCTGTCAGAAAATCAACCATGATTGACATTTAAAAGCATAATGTAATTCATATTTTAAATAAATGGGGAATGTGTCCATAGGACACAGATGATGCCCCCACTTGCATATAAAGTTATAAAGGAACATAACTAAAGAACGGTAAGAGTGACACTACCCAAATTTTACTTGATCTGAGTTTTGTTGTAATAAGTAATGTGTATAAGTTTCATAACATTTGGATGAGGCAAACTAAAGTTAGAGAACGGAAACAAATAAACTGCTTCGCTGAGCGCAGCTGGATACCCAGAGGTCCAATCCTGAACAGTTGGGACAAAATGGACACAATATTCAAGCTTGATACAGGTCTGAATTTGGACTGTAATTAAATATTTGACATATTAAAGGTTTCTGAATAAATGTAGTCAAAGAACTTGAAATTGGTTATATGAATTGAATTTATGTTCAATTAAAGATTTCTTGCTGTTCGCAATACTTAGTAAATCTGTTGTCAATAGATATAAGAAGATGTGGTATGAGTGCCAATGAGACAACTCTCCATCCAAGTCAAAATTTATAAATGTAAACCATTATAGGTCAAAGTACGGTCTTCAACACGGAGCCTAGGCTCACACCGAACAGTAAGCTATAAAGGGCCCCAAAAATTACTAGTGTAAAACCATTCAAACGGGAAAACCAACAGTCTAATCTATATAAAAACGAGAAACGAGAAACACTTATAAACCACATCAACAAACGACAACTACTGAACATCAGATTCCTGACTTAGGACAGGTGCAAACAAATGCAGCGGGTTTAAACGTTTTAATGGTACCAAACCTTCACCCTTTTTCTGAAACAATAGTGTAACATCACAACACTCTATAAACAAATAAAGTTCAATTAATTCTCAATGTCATATTAGAAATTTATGAAAATCAAAACAGACCTTACATCAATAGATATAAACAATTCACCAAAGTTTCATGAGAATTGCTGACAGCTTTTTTGAGTTATTGTCCGAAAACTGGAAAATTCCCCCTTTTTTAATGAATAAAACCCCATAACTCAGAAATGTAAAATGTAAAATTTATAAAATTCTAAAGGGAGCTTACATCAATAGATATGAACAATTTCATAAGAACTGCTGAAAGCATTTTTGAATTTTTGTCAGAAAACTGGAAAATCACCCTTTTTTTATGAATAAAACCCTGTAACTTGGAAACGTAAAATCTAAAATTTATAAAAATCGGAAGGGAGCTCGTGTCAATAGATATAAACAATTCACCACAATTTCTTGCAAGTTGGTGAAGGCATTCTTGAGTTATTGTCCAAAAACTGGAAAATCCTCCTTTTTTAATGAATAAAACCCCATAACTCGGAAACGTAAAATCTAAAATTTATAAAAAACCAAAGGGAGCTCACGTCAATAGATATAAACAATTCACCAAAGTTTTATGCAAATTGGTTTAAGTGTTTTTTGAGTTAATGTCCGACATGTTGACGACGGACGGACAGACGGACGGACAACAGTATACCATAATACGTCCCGTAAACGGGCGTATAAAAATTCAGCAATTTTTCCATTTGTAAAGGGGCATTACTCTAGAACAGTAAAAGTGACACCACCAAAAAAAATTCAAATTAGATCTGTGTTTGTTGGTAATAAGCATTTTGTATGTTTCATAACATTTGGTTGAGGCAAACTGAAGTTAGAGAACGGAAACCAATTTTGGGATGTACGTACAGACAGACAAGGGTAAAACTTAATGCCCCCTCCGCTACAGCGTAAAAAAATGAAGAATTTGTGGCAACAATAATGAGTAAACAAAATAAAATTACATGCACAGCAAGTGTAAATAGTGATTTTGTTTTTATATGTTGAATTCTGAGACTTTTCGGGGCATGCTGTTTCGCTGCCAGGGACCAGTTATTTCTCTGCCTAAAAATTCTGAAATGCAGCTGAGCTACATTTGTACTCGTCGTCAACCAAATTATGCTAAGGTGTCTTGTACCCTGTTTGGAATATGGGGTACACAAATTTTGTATATAAAAATACTAAGCACAAAACAATAATGAATTTTTCAACTCACTCAAATGTATGTGTTATTTGGTAAACAAGATAAGCCCTACACGTGTATGTTTAAACCTGATACTTGACGTTATGAAATATTTTATACCAAAGAGAGACAAGGTGGGGGGGGGTTTAAATGTAAACAAATTGTGATCAAGACGAATCCATTAATAAAATGTATTGCATTGTACTATAGTGGTTATAATTTACAAATTAGGCCATTTATATTCTCAAGAAAACCAAGGATTTGTATAGTTAGACTATACAAATCCTTGAGAAATTACAAGTCAGTATAGACGTTAACGATAAATATTTTACTCCATTTCAGGCATTTGACCCTAACGTGGCTACGAAATTAGATTTTACGAATGACGATATATAATCAAGACTCATTTGACGCTAACGGTAGCGCAGATGCTGAAAATGACCATCCCCTGGGTTACACTAAAGACCTGAACGTGGACCTGAAAAGACCTGAATAGACCTGAAGATATACTATTTGATTTTTTGAAATTACAATAACTTCTTTGTTTTCCAATGGATTTTCTTCAAGTTAGAATTTTATTAAAGGGCAAGATCCACATTTTATTAGAAATACAATGTTTAAAAAAAAAACAATTTTTTGATTCCAAAACCTGGACCTGAACGGAGAATGAAAAGACCTGAACGGACCTGAAATTCTATGGTCGGACTTATTCAAACTTCAATAACTTTTAAATATTCAATGGATTACCTTCAACCTTAGATTTTGTAAAATAAGAATTCAACATTTTGTTAAAATGAAAAATTGAATAATGAAAATATGTTTTGGGTGCCAAAACTTGGACCTGAAAGGAGAATTGAAAACCTGAATGGACCTGAAATTCCACTAATATATTTTTCAAAATTCATTTACTTTTTATCAAAGAATTTCCTTGAAATCTAGATTTTTTATAGTACAAATTGAATATTTTATCAAAACGAAAATAAAAATTAATGACAAATATTATTTTGGTGACAAGACTTGGACCAGACAGGAGAATTGAAATACATGAATAAACCTGAAAATACATTCTTGAGGGCCGTACAGTGACCTATAGTTGTTAACTTCTATGTTATTTGGTCTCTTGTGGAGAGTTGTCTCATTTGGATCAAACCACATCTTATTTTTGATTCAGCCAAGCTGGATCTATGTGATCACTCCGGATTTTGAGATGGTGCAAAATTCAATTTATATTGTATGTTCGTGACAAAACTCGGACCTGAATGGACCTGGATATACATTAATTCAACATAGCTTATAAAACATTTGCATTTTCATTCAAGCCAAAAGAAACTTGATAAAAATATTTAATTTTAATGAATTAGCTAAACATGAGCAGTTGTAAAAGTTTATAGTAAAATTTGTAACTGAGCAATGTTTAGGTCGTGTAACAAGATTAAACGATAATCCAATTAAAAGATTAAAAAATGAAATGTTTATTTAGACCATTGATCCAATGATCACATCATACAAGGTGTGAATTACAGCCGGCACACGCCTCTTGTACTTAACTCATTCCAATCGATGAACACACGTCTTTAGATTACATGGTTTATGTGCAAATGCATGATACTTTGATTTTCAATATATAAATATAACAGTTTAAAACCTGAATATATCGACCCGTATTTTTCAGGTCCATTCAGGTCTTGTTATTTCCCCGTTAAGGTCCAATTTTTGGAACTAAACAAATATTTTTTGTAAACTTTTTATAATTTCAATAAAATATTATACCTTTTCTATTACAAAATTCAAATTTCAAGGAGACTGATTGAAAACTAAAACAGTTATAGAACTTGAATAAATTTGACCGGAGATTTTCAGGTCAATTCAGGTAATTTAATTTCCCGTTCAGGTCCGAGTTTTGACACCGCAAAAATATTTTTCATAATTTCTTTTTAAATATTATTAATAAATTGAATTTTTCTTTTCACAAAATCTAAAATATAAGGAAATTCATTGAAAAATAAAATAGTTATTGAAGTTTGAATAAGTCTGATCGTAGAATTTCAGGTCCGTTCAGGTCTTTTCATTTCTCTGTTCAGGTCCGAGTTTCGGCATCAAAAAAATGTTTTTTATTTAAAACATTTTATTTTTAATATCATGTGGATCTTTACCTTTAATAAAATTCTAACTTGAAGAAAATCCTTTGAAAAATAAAAAAGTAATTGTAATTTGAATAAATCGAGTAGTACATCTTCAGGTCTATTCAGGTCTTTTCAGGTCCACGTTCAGGTCTTTAGTGTAACCCAGTGTACCTCTTTGACACGGATATTTTTCAAAACAGGCTATACATGTTCACAACTTGCCAGTTAACAGGTTAAGGGTCAAGTAAACACATAAATAAGATACCAGCCATAGCGATTATACATAGAACAGAAATTTAGCCCATGCAAGGTTTCAGCCGCAGTGATTTTCTACAGTAGCGAGTATTTTGAGATAACCCCCCACTTTGTATTTTTCGTGATACTGATAACATTTGGCTGTCTAATATATTTAAATCTATGTTTTCTTATGTAATGACTCTACCTTCAACGCTGTCTATTCGCCACTATGTCTGTTATTCATGTACATGGTCGTATTTATCAGTGCAGTATGCTGCTCAGCAATGGCGACCCTGAAATTTCTGTTGTCCGATTATGGCGCCAAATTAGAGGGAAGCAACTCGCGCCACACAAAATTACCGTATTTCACCAAAATAATCAAAATATCGCTTTTTTATAACAAACAGTAAAATGTTAATCACATTTATATTCAGCTATCGTTCATTGATATAATTACAAACATTATTTTATTTAAAGACATCAACAAAAATTCACAAGAAAGTAATTAATGGAGTGCATTGAAATCAGACCTCATGGGGTAGAGGGGTTAAACAAAAGCTCGTAACTTTTTTAAAAGCCTGGTGACCCCCATTTTATTTTATCTTAAAATGCTCGAAAAGTTCATAGCTTTGACATATCCGTTTTTTAAAAAAATCTACCGGGGAAATTTTACGAAAAATCGATTTAACCAATATTTTTAGCCTTAAACTGAAATTAGAAAATGCAAAATTTAGACATAAATCTGAAAACAAAAGGATTGTTTAAGTCTAAAACAACCAAGGGGAACGTTTACATTTCAAATTTAATTGTTTTTTCACATAATAATCATACTGACATGGTTCTAAAAGTCTCTGAATTTGATGTAGTCGTTATTGTTGAAAGGGTGGAAAAGTTTGGAAATAGGGTCAAAATCGCACATTTCGCTTCCATTTGAGGGGAAAACGAGCCTGGTGACCCCCTTTTTTCTTTGCATTTTTGGATTCAGCATAAAAAAATCTACAAAATATGTGAAAATAAAAAAATTCTACCGGGGGTCCTTATTGGGGTGAGCCACCTTAACGCCGTGTCAAGAGTTAACTCCCTTGAAACTGTATCGGATGCCCTTTAGGAAGCGACTGAGTAATGGATGTTTCGTATTTATCTTTTTCACGTTATGTAAACCTTGCAATTTCAAGATAAACTTAAGAACGTAGTATTTGATTATATATAGTTTGCATTATATAACCTTCCCTTATTTAAAACATACTTTTTTAATAATTCCGCACTGTGTATTTGTTTTTGATATGTTTTTGGAAAATACCGCAATTGTTTAATTTGGCAAAGTGTTCCTTATTACATGCAAAATTACGCAAAGATTAATCGGAATAAAATCACTTGACGCTAAATTGGTTCTTTAGTTCTCACTTAAAGTATTGAAAAGAACAGAAAAGAATTGATATCCGATAAATAAGTCATCAACCCTAAAAAAATACAACTATACAAAATACCCTCATCTAAAAAAAGAATAAAAACAAGATATATATATATATATATAAATAAAGCCGCCTCCCTCCTCAAAAATCCTTTTGGGACATTAATTAATTGATTTTTGACGGAATTCGAAATCTTATAAAAATGATACGCAATTCTATATTAAATAGGCAAAAGTTTGATCTTGAAACTTCATACCGGTTTTCCTTACAGCCTTTTTTTATAAACTCTAAAAAAGGAGAGAAAAAATAAAACAACTAAAGAAAGTAATTCAATCTGAAATTTTAAAATACAAGGCGCTTCTTGTCTTCTCTATGATTAACCTTTAAAAAGATTTTATTTTTGTTAATCGATTAAACGGGCGCAGGACGTTTGCGCTTATTTTACCTGTCACACGAAAGGACATTTGCGCTGCAAACACTATGGATATTTGCGCTTTGATACACCTGAACAAAATTGACAGGACATTTGCGCTTTTTACCTATGATAGTTTACCTGTAATCTTTACAAACATTTACCAAAGTCATGGAAAGATGTTCACATATTCTTTGAAAGTTCTTCCAAACAAACGACAAAATCAGAAAAAAATATTCGGGTAAACCAGACATATAATACAAAAATATAGTATATGGTTCTGGGTAAACTATAGAGAAACGAAACTTTTGAGGATTGACCTTGAAATTTTGCCTTAAATTCTTCAAGTAGCTTTATAATTCGTGGATTTAAAATTGGAAACTATATTCCTCTTGTGTCCATTCTGCTGCATGAATAGTCCGAGAAACTGTACCATCATAGTTTATCTAAGCTTGTTTCAATTCGTGAAGACTGAAATTTGATTTTTAAACCACCTGTACATGTTGACTTTTAGAAAGAGTCATGATTATTTTAAGGAATTTACTTCCATCCACCTTCTTGAAGTGTATCGTTTTTATCTGACACAAGAATGATGGAGAAAGGTTGATTCTTTTAGCTGTTAATAAATATATGAATGTTTTGTGTTTTTGATATTAAAGGATTTTTTTTTTAAACTTTTTACCAAGATAACTCATGCTATGTTGATAAGGCGCAAATGTCCTATCAAAAAGCGCAGACATCCCGCCAAAATAAATCGTGAATGAATGCAACATTTTCAACTATTAGTGACGTACAGTTTCTCAATGCATGACTACATGTATATGATAGTTCAACCATTTTCGGTGTGGACTTAAAGGAGACTTGACACGATATTTTTTTTTTTTTTTTTTTATAAATTAATAAATATTAGTCTTAAAACATGTTTTGTACAATTTTGCTGGTCGAAACCTGATCAATTGGCATTTTTTAGGTCAAAGAATCCAGCGCTTGTCATAATGAATGATTTTTAATTAGGTAACGATCACGTGATCGTGCTTACGTCAGTGGTTACAAGCTGGGAAAATGTCTCTAACTGGACGATGTCGATACACGGTATTGACAGCACTTTTCCCGATTACTGACAAACTACAAAGACAATTGACCTCATCAATTTGAGCTATTGTGTGTGGAAAATAACTAAGAAAAGGATATTAATTCTTCATGCGAAAAGTCCAACAACGACGATTTTTCAGACAATACCGATCGGATTGTTACCATACATATGGGTGTGTCTGATGAATAAATTTAATAAACCGCTTTCCTCATTTCTTTTTATTTAAATAAAACTACTTTTAATCATGATTGAAAATATAAATTTTATAATTATTGATGATCAAATTGTTCTTTTTTCTCTCTGTTACGGTAATGTTATAATTATGTGTGCGCCAGAAGCAGAAAGAAAAAAAGAAAAAAAAACGATTGTAAAAGTCAAATAAGGCGTTCACAAAGGATACATTTTTTTATTTTGTTTTGTTTACGTAGAGACTTTAAATAGGTATAAACTATCACCAGAGACATATATACACAGAGATTGGCAACTCCGTGAAATCCCGTTAAAACACGCGGCCCGGAATGAGATTCTCGTCGATAATTATTCTACAACATGTAAACAAGTCAGGGATGAATAACCTCGATAGCTAATCAAGAAAAGTAATAGGAAACTTTATTTCAGATCAAATCATTTCTTTTCTAAAAACTACTTGAAATAGTTGTATTTTTTAATGTATTTGATTGAGAAAATATTTTTTCTTTTTTTCGGCATTTCTTTTAATTTAAAAGTAAAATCTGGTAATGATGATGATATTACAAGAAACATTTCTTTGCTAAAGTTTGCTTCTAAATTACACAGTGAAATTATGTGTGTCCGATTTTCCGGTCATTATTTCCTTAGAGTTGTGACTGTGGATTCACAGGTGTGCGATTACGCAATTTATTGCCCTCCGATCACCTGAATTTTGCCGGAGGTGAAGTTCTAAATGGATTATTACTTGGTAATTGTTTTACAACTAAACAAATTCTGACATATTATTTTAACCATGACCAGAACTTTATTTTAACAGAAACACTGGGCTATACTATAGTATTCAATCAGGAAAAAAATAGTCATTTAACATGTCAAGAAAAGAAATAAAGCAACTTTTCATATAAAAAATATGTAGCCAGTAGAATTTTGTCTCGTGGGAAACTGATTTTATATCTGTTTTAATTTAATTATAATGTTTAATTTTGATTGACCTAAAATTAAATTATTTGTGGAACCTTGCATGAATTTCCTAAATGAAGTGCGTACATTATAGTGTTGTCGAAATCACTTTTTTGCTGCCATGAAATATTGAATATGAATCTGTCATTATTTGTAGTTTTTAAGACTGAATATCACAGACTCTGATTAAAAACAATGTGTATCATAAGTACAGTAAAATACTCTGCTGAACTGAAGAATTTTAATGTTCTGTTTCATAGACCACCGAGTACTGCAACATTCTTATCTTTACTCTTTCCTATCGGGTAGTGAAACTCGAGTTTGAAATTAGAAAGATTTAAAATTGTACACAAGTTTTATCTGATCTTTTGTGGGTTTATGTTGTTCAAGGTAATTTTCGGTACAGTGCTATGTGGGCTGTTATTTTCTTTTCATTTGTTATTTTTTCCTGTGTTACACGACCTTGTACTTTTGTATTGCCCTTGACATCTCCTGCTTCTGTTCAAACCTTTACCACTAATATCTCATCTGGTTTAAATAAAATAGTGTCTCATTCCCGGAATTTGTTATACAGGAAGTCATTTTAATATCAGCTTTTTTATAAGCATATAAACTGCTTGGTCTCTTCACACAACTTATGTTTAGGATGGAATGCATCAATTGGTGCATACATGTACCAGGTCACGGATATATAAGTACACGTTATGTGCTTTTGACCTCCACAAGAATTTTAAACATTCATAGATGTGCAAAGAATATTTTTGTCGTTGGGTTGTTGTCTCATTGACATATACCTCACATTTCTGTTTAGTCATAGCATCTGTGCCTCTTCAATTTATTGCAGAAAATATTTGCATAAACATTTTTCAAAACAGGAGAGGTGAAATAGTGATCACAGAATGAGGACATGTAAAACTGAAACAACACAACACAACAGATAAATATAAACAGGCACCATTGTTAAATAACTGAAACAAACATAGATGATGACCAATATGAGAGACTAGTGTACAAGCAGAGTGAACATTTCTTGCTTCTTATTCTACACATTTTGTCATTTCATGTAAACAATTAAATATGTTACTTTCGAGGAGAGGAAAGAATTTGTGAAACGAAATATTTTGCCTTTAGTACTGTCAAGTTATATATTCACAGGAGTGTTGTTGAATAAATGAACATTTTCTCTTTTTTACATTATGCTACCTTTATGGTACAAAGGAAGCATTTCCATTCTCATGATGTACAAAGATATTATAGAATGGCCTTCCAATGATAGTCATACATGTAAATCATTGTCTCATTGGCAATCATACTACATCATCATATTGTTAAACATGTATGTAAAACTATGTACATGTATACTTTGTAAATGTAAAGAAGACAAATGAAGTTGAAAACAAGATATTTATTTGCATTTTTTCCATATAGTCTCTGCACAACTGCCACTGTGTCACTTCTGCTTCAAATTCAATAGATTGAATGCAGTCTTGTATTTGTTCTTAGTTCAATGATGTCACCATCACTTGCACAAAATCGCATACACATGTACATCAAGTTTGGCATATGAACTATAATATATGAACTACAATAATATGGTGGATAAGCACATGTAATTTTCTCTCCTACATAACCATTTTAAGTATCACATTGATAGTAGTAATCGGTCCAATACAAGACTGTGCAGTCACATTTGAAAAAGTCATCACTAACAAATAGTTGTTCCTGTCTGCCAGGAGTCTTATTTTCAATCAGAAAGGCTTGGGAGTCCTAAATTCAGCACATGTATGATATTTCTTCTCTTGTATGCTGCACTGTTAGGTAAATTTGATCAACATCTTTGTTCTTTTATAACATGCAGGATCCTGTTAAAAAAAATGCTGTCAGATACTGAATGTAAATATATATAAAATTGTAAATGTCATCAAAGTGGTGGAAATAATGAAAAAACAATTTATATACACAAAACCAGTATGTCTTGGGAAAGGAATACCTGTGATGGGTACAATTGTTCTTTAAAGATGGACAATTTTATAAACTGTAGCCATGGACAGGTGTCTGTCTTTATATTGAAGAGAATGAACATGGCCGACAGCTTGAATAGTGATTTTAAATTGTAAATTGCATCAAAGTGGGTGGAAATATGGAAAAACAACTGTTATACACAATTCCAGTATGTCATAGGAAAGTTATTCATGTGCTGGGAACAATTATTCTCTAAAGATGGACAAGTTTATAAACTGTAGCCATGGACAGGTGTCTGTCTTTATATTGAAGAGAATGAACATGGCCGACAGCTTGAATAGTGATTTTAAATTGTAAATTGCATCAAAGTGGGTGGAAATATGGAAAAACAACTGTTATACACAATTCCAGTATGTCATAGGAAAGTTATTCATGTGCTGGGAACAATTATTCTCTAAAGATGGACAAGTTTATAAACTGTAGCCATGGACAGGTGTCTGTCTTTATATTGAAGAGAATGAACATGGCCGACAGCTTGAATAGTGATTTTAAATTGTAAATTGCATCAAAGTGGGTGGAAATATGGAAAAACAACTGTTATACACAATTCCAGTATGTCATAGGAAAGTTATTCATGTGCTGGGAACAATTATTCTCTAAAGATGGACAAGTTTATAAACTGTAGCCATGGACAGGTGTCTGTCTTTATATTGAAGAGAATGAACATGGCCGACAGCTTGAATAGTGATTTTAAATTGTAAATTGCATCAAAGTGGGTGGAAATATGGAAAAACAACTGTTATACACAATTCCAGTATGTCATAGGAAAGTTATTCATGTGCTGGGAACAATTATTCTCTAAAGATGGACAAGTTTATAAACTGTAGCCATGGAAAGGTGTCTGTCTTTATATTGAAGAGAATGAACATGGCCGACAGCTTGAATAGTGATTTTAAATTGTAAATTGCATCAAAGTGGGTGGAAATATGGAAAAACAACTGTTATACACAATTCCAGTATGTCATAGGAAAGTAATTCATGTGCTGGGAACAATTATTCTCTAAAGATGGACAAGTTTATAAACTGTAGCCATGGACAGGTGTCTGTCTTTATATTGAAGAGAATGAACATGGCAACAGCTTGAATAGTGATTTTAAATTGTAAATTGCATCAAAGTGGGTGAAAATATGGAAAAACAACTGTTATACACAATTCCAGTATGTCATAGGAAAGTAATTCATGTGCTGGGAACAATTATTCTCTAAAGATGGAAAAGTTTATTGACTGTAGCCATGGACAGGGGCCTGTCTTTATATTGAAGAAATTGAACGTGGCCGATAGCGAGAATACTGAATTTTAATTGTAAATTGCATCAAAGTGGGTGATTTAATGAAAAATTCAACTTATTTACACAAAACCAGTATGTCTTGGGGAAAGTAATTCATCTCATAAATGTTTTTATTCCTTTTCGTATGAAAAGGTTTTACTAAAAAATACGTCCGTGTTCAAAATTTTCATAACGGCCAAGCTTTCCCCTTATTATTGACTTCAATAAAACGTTAATCGTCACAATATTTTAACTAATAATTACTGCAAACTGGATAAAACAAGGTAAATAATGTACGAAATTGAAATATATACTTACATTATGCTGTTTTGAAATGCTTGATGTAAAATAAAAATCGAAGCGAGGTGGTGTACTTGTCGTGATAGAATCAAAATGGCGATCTCGTTAAAGTCTCGTGTGCTGCGTGTTTTTGATTAGATTTCGCTGACCACTGTTACAGTTGCCAATCTCTGTGTATATATGTCTCTGCTATCACCAAAAGTTATGCTTATAATATTTTTTGTTGGAAACCATACATCACGCCAAGGATTTCTATAGTGACAAATCCTTTATCACACTTTTTCTGCATTAGGATATTCAATTAACAATTTTATTACTTCCCCCCTTTTATGTAAACAATTCAATTCTATATTTTATTTACGTCCCGCCTTATGTATAAAATTAAACAATACAAAACATTTATTGGAGGCTGTTAGTAATTAAATTTTGACACCTATAGCATACTTGACCAGGTGAAAGGTAAGAAGGCACCTGTATTGTGATTAAGTCACGAATTATGTTATTTACCTTTTAAAACCATACATTTTAAAGAAAAATATACTATAGTCTTATGTTGAAATAATTAATATAGTTATATTACACTTCTGAAGTATGCAATTCCATCCAAACCCTTATAAATCTAACTTCAAATTTAAGGAATTACACAAAGTAAATTAAAATTCACATATAGGTCCTTTGCGGTGTTTTAGGGACCGCTCTTCCAAATATCATTTAGCAATCAATTTGTTTATTGCGTCCAGGAAAATATTCACAACACATAATGTTAAATTTTCAATCGGACTGAGCATGAAAATGTTTACATGTAACATACAGTCTTCGAGAACATGAGTTATGTATTAGTTGTATTTGTGCGTTATCTCTATTGTTTTTACGTTAGTGGTTTCTGTACTTCGTACCGATCTTTTGAACTAGACTGTTTTTATAGTTATGTACTGCTGTAAGACCACTATCTTTTTGTGGGGTTGGCGCTCACATACATATACCCCCGACACATTTTGAATGTGACTGTCTTAAATCAGGAGCATGTAGATCAGTGGTTGTCTGTCAAATGTTTTCTGCGGAAATTATTTTGTTATAAATAAGTTAGTTTTCTCGTTAAAATTGTTTCACATTTTCATGTTGAGAACTTTTATAGCCGAATATACGATATAGGGTTTTCTCATTGTTGGAGGCTTTACGGTTATACCAAATAATTGGTTCAACCGTCACTTTCTTCATTTATTATTAAGTTTCCATTTTAAAAAGACATGTTTTTCATCATCTGAATCTTTACCAACTAGATAGTTGTCAATAAGTATGTTCGATGTTCAATATAAGAATGTATAAGACTTATATGATTCACATTCTCGTATCAATTCCTTGTTTGCTTTTTATGCTATTGTCTAATAATTTCTTATGAAGTTATAGACTTGCAAGCATACAGGAATATTACTTTTCCATCTCAAGAAGTCAATTAAAAAAGGGCATCTGTTATAAACCTTTTTATATCTGCATATTCCTAAAAGCAATAAAAATAAGATCTATATACAGGTTGTCTATAATTAGTTATCAACACTGGTTAAGGTATTTAATATTGGTAGTGCATAGGGTATTGTATGGTCGTACTACAGGTATTCATTAAACATCAGGTAGTTGTACCTGTAATACTGTAACAATAATACATTCCAATCTCACCTGTGCCCTCGGCAAAATCAACATCCAGGATGTTCACAAAGAGCTTATGAAGTAATATTGCGTAATAACTATCAATCCCCCATGTGGCGTGACACCTGAAGCTTGCAACTTCAAACGAGACCTGAAATTGCGATACTCAATCACCTGTAACGTACACCTGTGACCTATGATGAACTCATGACATGGCACCGAGACCCCAAATCTGGATTCCTTATGTAAGTGGGCGGAAAGAGGTGTAGTTTGGGTTGTTAAAAAGTCCCATCTTTACACCTTAAGTCCGCGTGTCATTCGAAAAACAGAAAATATCATGTCAATATTCTTTTTAATTATATTGTTGAATCCATTGGCATCACATATAATCATTGTTTATCACTTTCATGCGTAATATTGGATTATAATCGAAACTAAATTTGCGTTGTACCCATATGTCAATATGAATGAAAGGAACCACTGACGTAGTAGCCTCGTTCTGAGTGACTTCCGGGATGGAAATATGCATATTTGACAGGTCGATAAATCGTTGCATTAAAATCTCATTAAAATACATATTTTACCAAATATTTGACACTTATATTGCTATCGATGTATTTTGGGGAAAAGTTAAGTATAAATAAACATTTTGAAACACAAATTGAAAATCGTGTCATGTCTCCTTTAATGCAAGAAGTACGTTCCTATTGGCTTTATCCAATTTACAATCTACAATTGTTTGCTATATATTTCATGTTACGTTTTTTAAAATAAATCATATTTATATAATATATTTTTGAAGGTATTTACAGTTTGATTTTCACAAACCATGTGTTGAAAGACGCAGAATTGTCTGAAGTATATTTGTTTATTTGGGCATAATTTTTTCTTTGTGTATTTTTGTTTTCTCCTGATGTGATTATTTATAATATTTTTTAACAATTAAATTTGGTTAAAATATATAGCATTTTTTTTTTATATCATCAGAACATGATAACGCTTCACAACAGATATATAACCAAATAAACAAATAAAAATGTGACAGTTCTGCTTTTATTGGTACCAAGCTGATTAAAATACAACTAGAAATGGCCCCACAATAGTACGAAATATATAGCAAAAAAATGTAGGTGACAAATCTTCATGGCCATGCGCTGTATATCCCATATGTCCTTTCATTCACAGAACGAACACAACACGTATTCCTCACATTTCCTTTTTCTACAAAACACATTGTGCTGGTGTGGTGTGGTGTGGTGTTGGTGTATACCCATATCCTCTTTTACTTACCTCCTATAGATTTCTGGTGATATGATTGGTTAAAGGACTACGCGTAGTGACTACATATATTTGATATAGGGTGTCCTAAAAAAATATGGGGTTAGTTACCATATGGGGTAGGAATCTGATTACAGTAGTTGTCGTCTGTTTATGTAGTTCATACGTGTTTCTCGTTTTATATAGATTAGACCGTTGGTTTTTCCGTTTGAATGGTTTTACACTAGTAATTTTTGGGGGCCCTTTATAGCTTGCTGTTCGGTGTGAGCCAATGCTCCGTGTTGAAGGCCGTACCTTGACCTATAATGGTTTACTTTTATAAATTGTAACTTGGATGGAGAGTTGTCTCATTGGCACTCATACCACATCTTCCTATATCTATTAGTAAGGAGTTACCTTTCAAAACAAAAAATAAATCTGAAAGGTTTCAACAGACAAAGAAATTGATAATGAACGATTGAAATAAATTCATAAAACAAATTTAAAACTAACAAGTTGTTATTGTTGGCATTTGTTTTTTATATAGACAAATGGAAGTAGGTTCTTAATACTAAGCATGCTAAGTATTGAAGACTTAATCACTTTGATAGGCCGCTAGTCTAAATACCACATGTGGAGATAGTCGGTAAGATAAATTCGTTACACGGTGTGCTAGTGACCTAATACGATATATATGGGGTCAGTAAATTCCATATGGGGATTCGAGCTTCGCTCTCACCCCATATGGAATTTACTGACCCCATATATATCGTATTAGGTCACTAACACACCATGTAACTAATATTATTCACAGAAAACAATGTATAAAAAGGAAGACTATATTACAGCACGTCAATAGGATATGACTTTGACGTAAACATACGACGTTACCAAAAGTGACAACAGTATCGTGCGTAACGTCACTGTATATGCTGGCAATTTATACATAATTTAACAAGCAAAATGTTAGAAAATAATTATACATTGAATTATACATCACCAGCTCTGAGTTTAACAGTCTTACAAATATTTCTCCTTACATGAAAATGCTTGTTTAACTCCAAAAATAATTTGCAATCTATCTGTAGTACATCTATTAATTTACTAATAAAATTTAGAATTTATTAAGAAGCGAAGGTTCCAAACTCCCTCAGGCAAAGTTTACCTTATATGGATCTGGCTATTCGTTTTTGGTCCCTTTTAGTCATAAAGCGCCTCATGTATTTTAAAGTATTTATATATCCTTGGCTATCAAAGCTTTGAGGTTGAGCCTTCCTGGTGGAGATACAAATGTATAAATCCAGGAAGCGCTTCTGACGCACCTAATTTATAAAATGTTATTTTAATTTACTAACTTTCGTCTTGTAAAACAGACACAAAAGAAAAAACATCTTGCCAAAACTCTGTTACTTAGTATGTTCAGTAAGGTGGGAGTAAAAGTTAATTCTTTATTATACACCAAAAATTAATTGTAACCAGTGAACATTTCCAATAGTTGAAACATCTAAAAAAAAAAATGAGCCATTACATGTATCAACTGCACTTGTCCACTACAATATGGTTGTTGAACGAGCTTTAGTACATGTACATGTAAAATACATCCCATCTAAGACGGGCTTATAATACCACGCTTATGATTATATACACAAAGGAAACAACTAACACCTTTATCATACTTAAACAACAACATAAACCACGTGCACATCTTACTTAAAAGTATGATACAGCGAAGCACTCCAAAGCTTTTAAGAAAGCTAAAACTTGTAATATTTAAGATTTGAGCGTTCCCGATGACAGTAAATACCGAAAAGCACTTCGAACGCACCAAATTTATAATGTTATTATCATTTTCTAGAGAGTGAAATCAGAGACATATAATACAATGTATCATATGTCTTTATTGGAATATATAAATCATCTGTTCCAGTAGATAGAAGATCGGTAGTACATTGCAAATACAATATCATATTTGAAATGCAAACACACGCAAATTTGAGTAACAATTAATTCAGTAGAACAATTAGTTGTAGCACAAACCAACTGATAAACATTAATTGTCCTATCAAAGTACATACATACCTTCTAAAATTCAAACTGACCACACGAATGATACACGTACGGAGAATGGATGTTGAATAAACCATGAATGCACGGTATATAATGCACTCACGATGAGTATTGAGCGTTACACGGAGGATTAACATATAGTCAGTGATGAGCGTTACACGGACGATGAATGCACGATGAGTGCTGAGCGTTACACGGAGGATTAACGTATAGTCAGTGATGAAAGTTACACGGACGATGAATGCACGATGAGTGCTGAGCGTTACACGGAGGATTAACGCAAAGTAAGTGATAAGCCTTACACGAAAGACGAATGCACGATGTGTGATGAGCCTTACACGGAGGATTAACGTATAGTCAGTGATTAGCATTACACGGACGATGAATGCACAATGAGTGTTGAGCGTTACACGGAGGATTAACGCAGTCAGTGATGAGCGTTACACGGACGATGAATGCACGATGAGTGTTGAGCGTTTCACGGAGGATAATTTAAAGATGATTTTAAGCAGAATATTGCAATAGATGCACAATGTATATGTAGCCAAATGTCCATATGAAATGTTGTACTTTTAAGATTTCGATTTATATAAATCTTAATTATTGACCAATACTGTTTGATATATATTATACATATACTACTTACTCATTGTCATATACAGATATTGAATGTAAAATAACAGAACAACCTCAGATATTTTTTTTTAGTTGGAATATTCGGCCGGAAACGAAAGGATAAGCTACAAGCTTGAATAATAATTACAGTAGAGTCTGATCATCAAAATGTATTTTTTGCAATTATTCCGGAGTTTATTCTTTATTATATACAAAAAAATAATCGAAAGCAGTTAAAATTTCAAATAGTTGAATCATCTAAAAAATGAGCTTTAACATGTATCAACTGCACTCGTCCATTACAAGATGGTTGTTGAACGAGCTTTAGTACATGTACATGTATAATACATCCCATCTAAGACGGGCTTATAATACCACGCTTATGATTATATACACAAAGGAAAAACTAACACCTTTATCATACTTAAACAACAACATAAACCACGTGCATATCTTACTTAAAAGTATGATACAGCGAAGCACTCCAAAGCTTTTAAGAAAGCCAAAACCTGTACTATTTAAGATTTGAGCGTTCCTTATGACAGTAAATACCGAAAAGACCTTCGAACGCACCAAATTTATAAATAAATGTTTTTTTTTTCATTTTACAGAGAGTGAAATCAGAGACATATAATACAATGTATCATATGTCTTAATTGGAATATATAAATCATCTGTTACAGTAGATAGAAGATCGGTAGTACATTGCAAATACAATATCATATTTGAAATGCAAACAAACGCAAATTTGAGTAACAATTAATTCAGTAGAACAATAATGTTTTAGCACAAACCAACTGATAAACATTAATTGTCCTATCAAAGTACATAAAGACCTTCTAAAATTCAAACTGACCACACGAATGATACACGTACGGAGAATGGATGTTGAATGGACCATGAATGCACGGTGATTGATGCACTTACGATGAGTGTTGACCGTTACACTGAGGATTAACATGTAGTCAGTGATTAGCGTTACACGGACGATGAATGCACGATGAGCGTTGAGCGTTACACGGAGGATTAACATATAGTCAGTGATGAGCATTACACGGACGATGAATGCACGATGAGTGATGAGACTTACACGGAGGATTAACGTAAAGCCAGTGTTGAGCGTTACACGGAGGATTAACATATAGTCAGTGATGAGCATTACACGGACGATTAATGCACGATGAGTGATGAGCCTTACACGGAGGATTAACGTATAGTCAGTGATGAACGTTACACGGACGATGAATGCACGATGAGTGCTGAGTGTTACACGGAGGATTAACGCAAAGTCAATGATAAGCCTTACACGAAAGACGCGAATACATGATGAGTAATGAGCCTTACACGGAGGATTAACGTATAGTCAGTGATGAACGTTACACGGACGATGAATGCACAATGAGTGTTGAGCGTTACACGGAGGATTAACGCAGTCAGTGATGAGCGTTACACGGACGATGAATGCACGATGAGTGTTGAGCGTTTCACGGAGGATAATTTAAAGATGATTTTAAGCAGAATATTGCAATAGATGCACAATGTATATGTAGCCAAATGTCCATATGAAATGTTGAACTTTTAAGATTTCGATTTATATAAATCTTAATTATTTATCAATACTGTTTGATATATATTATACATATACTACTTACTCATTTTGATATACAGATATTGAATGTAAAATAACTGAACCAATTCAGATACTTTATTGTAGTTGGTATATTCCGGAAACGAATGGATAAGATACAATCTTGAATGATAATTACAGTAGAGTCTGATCATCTACATGTATTTTAAAAATGTTAACCTTTAGTTGACAGGTGACCTTACTGTGACAGCAATCAGTTCATTATGACTTCTTAATATGACTGACAGAAGTATTTGATTGCAAAATTTATGTTTGCCAACAGTTCTAGAAGTTATGAACATTAACACTATTTGAAGCTTTGTTTCTTCCTTGAGACTTTTGAATCAATTTTCTGTTTTCTCTTCTTTCAATATTAAGTACAGACAGTATTTGCAAATGTCCTGCGAAGGGATAATACTTGTTAACCTTGCAGTGACACTTTTAAGCTTGTAAAATACTAGAAATAACCATGAAATTTATATTAAATAAATCATGTATAAATGATATAAAGCTTAAGAAAGCTAAGGAAAAATCTATATCTGACTGTGTTTACATCGTTATAAACTAGTGTCAGCTGAATTTGTCTTCAAAGTTTTGCTTATTCATACATATCTGAACTACAGTGAGTGTCATGTTGGTAGAGTACAAAGTTTTCAAAAAGCTTAAAGGAATTAAACACGTCCATATATTTAAGAACAGTATTGCAAAATATACGTCAGTAGATATTTAAACATACAATTGATGGTTTGTAATAAAGTATCAGGCATAATTATAATTTTTTGAACAATCAAAACTTGTTAAGCTTTTTATATAGTTAAAATATTTGTCTTGAATGTATAGAGTAAGTCATTATTCTTGAAAATAGTGAAATTCAGTCAGTTGTTCGGACCTCTTCAAAAATTAAAATAAGAAAATTAGATTTTTGTTGTTTATCTTATTATACAAAATTACTTTCAATATTTTTGAAACAATTTTTTATATCTGGACTTACAAAATATTATCTGAATGATCAATATTGGTATACAACCTTAATATTTAGATTAGATTATTTAAAAAGATCCCAATTTAAGTATTTGTCTTTTTCCTTTTCAGCTCACCTTGCCCAATGGGTTAAGTCAGCTTTTCTCATCACTTGGCGTCCGTCGTCCGTCGTCTGTCATCCGTCGTCCGTTAACTTTTACAAAAATCTTCTCCTCTGAAACTACTTTGCCAAATTTAACAAAACTTGGCCACAATCATCATTGGGGTATATAGTTTAAAAATGTGTCCGATGACCTCCGCCTGCCAACCAAGATGGCCAACATGGCTAAACATAGAACATAGGGGTAAAATGCAAGTTTTGTCTATTATTTTGAAAACCGTTTTGAATAGAGAAAATCTTACATTAGCAAAAATGTTCAGAATGTTGAGCTTTACCAATTGTCTATATACGTCAAAACTGTCAGACAACTTCTTATAGGAGTTATTGCCCTTAAATGACAAATTTTATCATTTTTTTATTTGTGCATACTATCTTGAAAACAATAATAGATAAAAAGAAACTTTAAAATGCAAGAATGATCAGCAAGACAAGTTCTACAAATAAGTCAACATGGTCAAAATCGTCAGTCGACTCCTTATTAGAGTTCCTGTCCTTTGATGACGATTTTTTCCAATTTGTTGGGTTTTTGCCTTATACATGTATCTTCAAATTTTAATAGATAGATAGAAACTTAATCTAGCAAAAATGATCAGCAAGACAAGATCTACAATTAAGACTCAATGGAGGAAATAGTCTGACAACTCCTTAATGGAGTTATTGCCCTTTAATGACGAGTTTCCATTGTCTGTTAACTTTTAAAAAAATCTTCTCTGACACTGTTGGGTCATATTTAATCAAACTTGGCCACAATCATCATTGGGGTATCTGGTTTAACAAAATGGGCCCGGTGACCCGGCCTGCCTACCAAGATGGTGGACATGGCTAAAAATAGAACACAGGGTAAAATGCAAGTTTTGTCTATTATTTTGACCGTTATGAATAGAGAAAATCTTACAAGAGCAAAAATGTTCAGAATGTTGAACTTTACCAATTGTCTATATACGTCAAAACTTTCAGACAACTTCTTATAGGAGTTATTGCCCTTAAATGACAAATTTTACCATTTATTTCATTATTGCCTATTATCTTGAAAACTACAATAGATAAAGAGAAACTTTAAATTGCAAGAATGATCAGCAAGACAAATAACTGAGGATTTATTTACCCTGTTTTGTGTTTTGAGCAAAATTAAAAAAGATAGAGAGAAAATAAACAAACTAAATGATCAGCAATACAAGATCATCAAAAACATTTTCTTGTCATGAATTCTATTCTCGTCTACAATTTTGGAGAGTGTCCTTTATTGAATATGCACATAGACCAATGTGAGCGACACAGGCTCTTTAGAGCCTCTAGTTTCAATAGTTGTGTCTGTCTTTCTCGAACTTGACTTCTGTTGTTTGTAAGCAACACTGGTATCTTTTTATTCATGTTATTTTCCAATTGATATATTTTTTTCATAAAAGTACAGTTTTAATATTAATAATTTTACAAAATTGTTTGTTTGCATGGTGCTCATATATTCTAGATCATAATGTAGCGTTAAGTAAATTGAACAACTAATTATATAATTAGATACCCACAGACAAAGAATTACACTTTATTATTATGTCATTTTATAGATATAAGAGAGGCGAAATTTCCGCTGAGCTGTATAAATGAGAGAAAAAAAATGTGTGTTTCACAAATTGTCATCGTTGTACGATAAACAAAAATATGGTAAAAGTCCAATAACTCTCAACTAGTAAATGAATTAGTTTTAAATGGTCATTTTGATCGAAACATCATCTGAAAAGTTTGAACAATTATTTATCTAGTCATGTTCAGTCTTTCGATCAATTTTCAGACTGATCCACTGTAGTCAATTCAGTACTGTTTAGACAATTCGATAGCAGTTAATGCAGTACTGTTCAGTATCTTTTTAGACAATCCACAATGTCGTTGATGTGTACAGGTAATTAAAACTACAGAACAGTCTGAACATAGACACAACAGATCTTTATTGACTGCAATCGAATTGTCTGAACAGCACTGAATTTATAGCAGTGGATAAGTAAAAAAACGACTGAAAGGCTGAAAATGACTAGATTTTTTATTGTTAAGTCCTTAAAGAGCTGTTCAGATCAAAATGACCGTTTCATCAAAATTGGTTTACTAGTTCCACCAAAAGTGGACAAAAAAAAAAAAAAAAAAAGACGGTATAATATGGTCAACTACACATGATGGCAAACGATGATAACAAGTATGAGAGCTTACAGTGAAATGGTCTCAGAGGAGTTGCGTTCACAAGGTGTTATTGTCACAATCCAACAAAAAATAGTTGAACTCCCATAACTCCAGTAAAAATGGTAAGATAAAATGAATGTATAACATGGTTAACAACACATAATGGCAAACACTCTAACCAAGTAAGAGAAAATTCTGTAAAACAGTTCTATAGGAGTTGCGTTCACAAGGTTATTGTCTCAATACAAAATAAAATATGGACAAAGTCCAATGACTCCCATACAAATCGTCGAAATAAAATAGTGGTAAAATATAGTCAACCAAACGTGTAAGAAAAAAAAAACTAAAAAGTATGGCAAACAATCATACTTAGTATGGGAGCTTTCGGTCAAATGGTCTTAGAGAAAGAACATTCACAAGGTGTTATTGCCACAATACTCACAATACAATAGACAAATTCCCTTACCCCAGTAATTTTGTTAGATCAAAATGACTGCACAAAATTGTCAACTACGCATAACGACAAACAATGGAACCAAGTATGAGAGCTTTGTGTCAAATGGTATACGAGGAGTTGCGTTAAGACGATGTTATAGTCACGAAACTAAAACAAATAGTCAAAGTCTAATCACTCCCGTAGAAATGGTCATACTAAATGACAATACAATATGGTCAACTACAGATGATGGTATCCTATAATGTAGGTGTTATTGTCACAATACAAAAAAATGGTCTCATTACTTCCGTAAAAATGGTCGGATGAACATTATGGTACAATAAGGTCAAAAACACTTGATGCCATCGATGTATGAAAACTGTTATTGTCACAATACTAAAAAGAGGTCAAAGTCCAATAACGCCTGTGAAATGGTTGAATCAAAATGGCGGTACAATATGGTCAACTACACATGATGGCAAACAATCCTACCAAGTATGAGTACTTTCTATAAAATGGACTCAGAGGAGTTGCATTCACAAGGCGTTATTGCAAATTGAAGAACTAAATAATGTTCAAAAGGTTTTACCTTTAATGTAGTAACGGGAATGGATAGACGTAAAGACATGATTCAAAGGTGTTTGATAACATAGAGGGTTGACTGACGTATGTAAATATGGTCATCCCGTTTTAAAAGACTCAATACGGCTAAAATAATACTGTCCTTTCTGTACATCTACCATTCGACAGAAACACATATGCTTGAAAATATCATTCGTTTGGCTGTGCAGGATGTGGTAATACATTGAACAAATGACCTCTTGCACTTAGGCGAGTACGCCGAAGATATATGTTTAAGCGGGAAGCGACGATGAAAAAAACCAAACAGTTAAGCAGTCTTTCGGTTTGATCATACATTGAATCGAACTGACGACTTGTTGATGACATGTTGACAAAAACGATAAGATTATTGCTTAAAACGTTCAGCATTGACAACAATATCCAGGTTTTGCAATTTGGTTAATGTAACAAATATAGGTCTTTCCCACATCGGTTTTAAAAAGTTATCATCCATGTTGCTTTTGAATTTGTTGTTGTCGAGAGGACTTTTAAATGATCAAAATTTATATCCTTTCTTGATAATATATATACCTATAAATGTTATCATGTGCATTTCTTTTTTCTTTAAAAAAAAGGACAAAATACTGTTAAAAACAACTGTAAATATATTGATCAATCAATATGTAAAATGAATGGTTGAATGGGTTGCTGTTAACGTTCAGTGGTAAATATTATAAGCATATAAGGACAATTACATGTTGATATGATAAATATCATATTTAAACGACAAGCTGAGTCGTTATTTATCCTACTTTTCCACAAGATACGAAAACAGTCCACAGAAGACATGTAACTCTACTATAGTTTTTCGGACTTTGGTTTTGATCTAAATGTGTATAGAACTCATGATCTCCTGCAACAAGATGGCCATGTGGCGCTAATACGCTTCCGTAAAAACTTGCAGTTCACCCCTATTTTATTTTTTAGCCACGTCGGCCATCTTGTTGCCAAATTTAAATGAAAAACATTTGAAGATAAACTGTTATACTAAGAACCAATATGATAGTGTAGAGAGATCATTGGAGAGCATTTGGCCTGCCACAATTAACGAGATAGAATCAACAGATATGAACTTTATCAAAACAGTATCAACAGTCTCAATGGACAGAAAATCGAAAGGTGAAAACGTATTTTACAATACCTTTAAAGTATGGAATTAAAAATCTGTAAAACCACATGACTTATGCAAATTATAAGATACCACAATTAACTTGAGTCATCCTAATACGGAAGCGTATTAGCGCCACACATTTTTTTTTTTCAAATTTCTTCCTATGTTTGCGTTGTAACGCAAACCTTTGCGAAATTACGCTTACATTTGCATTATAACGCAAACATTTGCGAAATAACGCAAACATTTGTTTTATCTTATTTCTTATTTATGTTTCAAGGGAAGCAGCTGTTATAAATAGAGGAGGCTGCATATATTGAAATTTATCACCCTTTGTACTCATTGCGAAGTAAAATGCTTGAGTGTTTAGCAAATATCATAGGATAATAATGAGCAGGATAATATATATATATATATATATATATATTACAAAGAATATTGAGTAAATTGAAGTTATACCGAAGAAAATAAAAAATCAACCCTGCTAATGTAGCCGAGTTAAAATATACTTCCAAAGTAAGCGCTCGTTTGAGGATTGTGTAAGATTGGTTAGATCCAAACAAGCTACTCTTTTGCAATAAATGTATAAGATGAAGATGTTTTATTATTAAAATTATGTTCTCTACATTCAAATTGCTACCGAAGCACCTTAAATAGCTATCTCACTAGATTGATATTAAAATTCCATGACTTTTTATCAAATAATGTTTATCATATTGCAAAATTCTTTAATTTTACTTTCAGATATATTGATGATGCCCTATCACTGAATAAATCATATTTCAGTCAGTACTTGCACCTCATATATCCCAGTGAACTTGAAATTAAGGATACTACTGATACCAGAAGGACTGCTTCATACCTTGATCTGTTTCTCAATATTGACACTGATGGACGACTTCACACTAAAATCTATGACAAACGGGATGATTTCAACTTCCCAATTATCAATTTCCCATTTCTCAGCAGTAACATACCCTCTGCTCCGTCGTATGGTGTTTACATATCTCAATTGATACGTTATGCTCGTGCATTTTCACACTATACTGACTTCATATACAGGAGTGTGCTCCTTACGCAGAAACTGCTCCAACAAAGTTATGAGGAGGAAAGATTAAAAATGACACTCCGTAAATTTTATGGACACCATCACGAATTGGTTGATCTATACGATGTGTCTGTGTCTAAACTAACAAATGACATTTTTACCACGTCTTAGATTGTGGTTTAACATCTATGTCGTCTGTGTGCTAAGTACCGAATGTGACCTATTCCCGAATATGACTGTTTTACCGAGTGTGAATTTGCATTGCTATACGACGTGTCTCGGTATTTTGTACATCCAACATTCATGTTTTTGATTTTGATGTTTCTGTTATGGTTTCGGTTGAATAATGTGTTATGTCTTATCGTTTGTTGTCCAAATAATTATAAAATTGCCTTTCAATACCAACATTGTCATATTCCCGAATATGACTGTTATACCGAGTGTGAATATGCATTGCTATACGACGTGTCTCGGTATTTTGTACATCCAACATTCATATATTTATTTTTGCTGTTTCTGTTATGGTTTCGGTTGGATAATCTGTTATGTCTTATCGTTTGTAGTCCAAATAATTATAAAATTACCTTTCCATAGCATCCATGTCATAAAAATTGTTTGGACGAGTATTGTGAAATAATTGTATAAAGTTCGAGATTTCATGTTAGTTACGTAAGCACGTCACTGTTTTTGATATCCTGTATTGTTTGTCGTTGATGGATTATGTTCGTTGTCGTTCTGCGGTTTGCATGGTGTGTCGACTATTTTATTTATTGTTTGTGATGAATGTTCTTGCGTGTGTTTGTGCTGTATTTCTTTCACGTAGTGTTGTCATTCTAGCGATATATTTTTTTTTACATTGTCATAAAGCGGGAGGTTTGGCGTGCCATTAAACCAGGTTCAACCCCCCATTTTTTCCTAAAATGTCCTGTACCAAGTCAGGAATATGGCAGTTGTTATCAAATAGTTACTTTCTATGTATGTTGGCGTTTGTTTTTGTTGCACTTCAGTGTTCCTGTTGTTCCTTTGTTTTCCTCTTATAGTTGATGTGTTTCCCTCGGTTTTAGTTTGTAACCCGAATTTGTTTTCTTTCAATAGATTTATGACTTTTGAACACAGGTATACTAATGTTGCCTTAATTCATATTCAGAGATTTCAACAAACGATTTCTTATATCAAAATTTAAAAAAAAATGTTAAATCTGAATAATTCATTTTAAGGCAGAAAGATCATTTTGTCTATTTGACTTTAGTTTCACAATTGTATGACATTATTTTTGCTCTTATCTACTTCACCACTTTCTGTTAATAAAATTTTCAAAGCTTGGCCTTTCAATTAAAATTTGCCTATACCATATCTATTTTCTTGTTAAATCTATATAATTTTCTGATACAAAACCATTCTTAATTTGAGTATAATTGCACTTCAAGTATTCCCTGATTCCAATGCATATTTATTTTAATGATTTTGGCCTTGTGTTCATGGTCCTTCTGTTAACTTAATCACAACCGAAATTTAATGACAGACGGACATGCAAATGCCGACATTTACAAAAACACTGCTTTCAAATTATATCATAAATGTAAAATGAAAGTCCAACATAGTTTTAGATTATAACATATACAAAACTAAATGAATAATTGAAATCAAAATGTTTGCGTTATTTCGCAAAGTTTGCGTTATAACGCAAAGGTTTGCGTTATTTCGCAAAGGTTTGCGTTATAACGGAAAGGTTTGCGTTATTTTTTGCCAATGTTTGCGTAATAACGCAAAGGTTTGCGTTATTTCGCAAATATTTGCGTTATAACGCAAACCTAGTGTAACGTGTAACCGGGCGGGGGCGTTTTAATATTTTTATCCTCGGGTTCGTACCAGTTTCCTGGGATTTGAAGAGCAATGCAAAACTTCTAAAGTCAAACAGTTTACGCTATACTACCAAATATATCACAAATACTATATAAAATGAATTTCAACACCTAACAACCTAACCCGAACCTCGTAAATTAAACTATTTAAAACCCTTTCAGTCTGATACTTGTTAAAAACCAAATGTTTAGAACTGGGCTGAAACCTAAATGTATGGAACCTATTAGAAAACTAATGTATAAAACAATTTGAACTCATGTAAACTTTCGTATGAAACCTTATTAAAATGTATGTCTATAACTGTCGGAACAATAGGGTAGCACTAAGGCATGGTATATCAGCAAACACTCACTGCAATAGTGAGAGATGTGAGACGCAAAACCTTAGCACCAGCCCTGTTAGGACAATTTGTTCCGAACAAACTGTCTCCTCCTATCTATATCCTGTCAACAGGTTTCAAACACTTTACTTTGTTTAACTAATCCTGCTGTTTCCTTTAAACTATTCTTCCCTTCCTTTCTGATCTGCTCCGTTCAATGTCTTCGGTACAAATGACATCTTTAACTGAGTAGCTACCCACTATTTATACTAGGAACGCGGACCTCGAAAAGAGCATCCTAGCAACAACTGTACAGGTAAAGCGTCTAATACCAACCACGGGTAAAGTTAATGAATTTTTATGCTGTTTTCAACGATAAGAAGATCAAATGGGAGAGAGAAATAGGAAAATACATAACTGATGAAATATTATAATATTCATAAACTGTAAATTCGTAACACTAGGAATAAATTAAAAAAAAAGAAATGTGTGGTGCTAATACACTTCCATAAGTTTTGATGATTTTTAAGAATGTTTTCCAATTTTGTCTAATATCCAACAAAAATCTTCTCCTCTGAAACAACTTGGTCAAATTTTACCAAACTTAACTTCAATCATTATTGAGTATACTGTTCAGAAAAAGGTGTCCGGTGATGGCCGATATGGCTAAAAAACAGGAAGATAAGGGTAAACTGCAAGTTTTGTCTATTATCTTCAAAACCGTTATGAATAGAGAAAATCTAACAAGTTCAGAAATGTTTATAATGTTGAGATCTACCTGCGTCCATTTACGCCAAAACTGTCAGACGACTTCTTATAGGAGTTATTGCCCTTAAATGTCAAATTTTGATCATTGTTTTTCATTGTTGTCTATTATTTTGAAAACAAAATAATAGCTACAAAGAAATTTTTGTGCGGAAAAATGAGTAGCAATACAAGATCTACAGTCGAAATTATCAGACGTCTCCTTATCGGAGTTATTGCTCTTTAAATGACGACTTTTATCATTTTTTTGCGTTTTTGCCGAATATGATTAAAACTATAATAGATGGCTGGAAACTTTAAAAGGGAAAACTGATCAACAGGAATAAATCTACAAATAAGTCAACATAATTGAAATCGTCAGTCGACTCATTCTTGATGTTATTGCCCTTTCATGATGATTTTTACAAAAAAAAGTAGTCATTATTGAAGATGCAGGTGAGCGACACAGGCTATTTAGAGCTTCTAGTGTATTTTTATTTCAACTACGTTATTTAGTTCTTTTTTTGTTAATTCAAAGTGTTTTAACAAAGACAAACATTATCTTATAGTAAGATTTTATACATTTTACTTGAAATTGATATATGTCTCTGTAGGAATCAGGCCGATTGTATTTCGTTTCCATTTATGAACCTGTTACAGTGAGTATTATTGAAATAATCACTATTTTGAAAATCGTAAAAACATAATTATTATAATATGTAATATAATTTGCAAAACAGTGTAGTGTTTACCCGGTGAAATTTACAATTTAATACGTTCTATTGATTTAATGATTAATTACGTCAGAAAGTGTTTCTTAAAAAGACTTTCAGCAAGATAAATCTTATCAGTTTTGACTGTTTATACGTTGTTTTTTTTTCGCTAGACAACAACATATTTGTATTGAAAAAAATACAAGTTTAAATATATATATATATATATATATATATATACAAGTCTAAATTGAAAACAACGTTCAAACCTATGATTGCGTTGGATAAAAACCGCAATTTTTATACGTGTGCATGCAAAACAAATTTCTTGTTAGAGGGGTGTAAATACAGCACAAACAACATTTTCCAAAAAAGTGAAAAAAGTATATTTTAACAAAACGCATTTGACTAACAGGTCGAACAACTGATGTTCTTAAACCCTGCTGACTGCCATTGGCGATTGCCAAATAAACGGATCACCGATGTAATACATGGATCTTAGTTATAAATTTAATACTAAACAGAAAACAATAAACTTGCGGAAAAGATGGTATACCGCAAACAAAAGGTGCAAAGGTTTTTGTACACCATATCCGGATTTCGACAATTAATGTCTCTTCAGTGATGTTAGGAATCGAAACGGTATTTGGAAAGCCATACATACAATTTACCTCAATTTAGGATAGACTCTTGAATTTTGAGGAGTCAAAATAGGATGAACGGATCATATAAACCCGAAGGCAAATATAATACAAGCCCAAACGAAAAAATATAAACAAGTCTAAATTGAAAACAACGTTCAAACCTATGATTGCGTTGGATAAAAACCGCAATTTTTATACGTGTGCATGCAAAACAAATTTCTTGTTAGAGGGGTCTAAATACAGCACAAACAACATTTTCCAAAAAAGTGAAAAAGTATATTTTAACAAAACGCATTTGACTAACAGGTCGAACAACAAATGTTCTTAAACCCTGCTGACTGCCATATATATATATATTTATAAAAAACCAAAAAAAGTGAAAAAGTATATTTTAACAAAACGCATTTGACTAACAGGTCGAACAACAAATGTTGGTTTTCTCGTTTGAATGGTTTTACACTAGTAATTTTTGGGGCCCTTTATAGCTTACTGTTCGGTGTGAGCCAAGGCTCCGTGTTGAAGACCGTACTTTGACCTATAATGGTTTACTTTTATAAATTTTGACTTGGATGGAGAGTTGTCTCATTGGCACTCATACCACATCTTCTTATATCTATTAAATCTTGCTGACTGCCATTGGCGATTGCCAAATAAACGGATCACAAGTTGTTACAAAATGGATCTTTTAAAATTAATAATTTAATACCAAACACAATAACCTTGCGGAAAAGATGGTATACCGCAAACAAAAGGTGCAAAAATTAGTACACCATATCCGGATTTCGACAATTTATGTCTCTTCAGTGATGTTAGGGATCGAAACGGTATTTGGAAGGCCATATAATTTACCTCAATTTAGGATAGACTCTTGAATTTTGAGGAGTCGAAATATTAGAAATAGGATGAACGGATCATATAAACCCGAAGGAAAATATAATACAAGCCCAAACGAAAAAATATAAACAAGTCTAAATTGAAAACAACGTTCAAATCTATGATTGCGTTGTATAAAAACGCAATTTTTATACGTGTGCATGCAAAACAAATTTCTTGATAGAGGGGTCTAAATACAGCACAAACAACATTTTCTAAAAGACCAAAAAAGTGAAAAAGTATATTTTAACAAAACGCATTTGACTAACAGGTCGAACAACAAATGTTCTTAAATCCTGCTGACTGCCATTGGCGATTGCCAAATAAACGGATCACAAGTTGTTACAAAATGGATATTTTAAAATTATTAATTTAATACCAAACAGAAAACAATAAACTTGCGGAAAAGATGGTATACCGCAAACAAAAGGTGCAAACACATACGAACCGAACACAAACCAAAACACCGGCATGCTTATGCGTGTGATTCATTGCTTTTTAAGAAGATTAGGTTAGACGGTATTTCAAGTACACACCGCTATACATCTTATATTATAAAACAACTGTTTACAAAGCGTCGTCATTTTCATAATAACAATTGGAATATGCCCATAATACATGTAACTTCAATTTAAAAAATGACCACTCTTATATTTGAATACATCTGACACTCGTTTTGTCTACATTTGAAATTTAAAAGATACATCGTAGTTGTCGTTTGTTGATGTGGTTCATAAGTGTTTCTCGTTTCTCGTTTTTATATAGATTAGACCGTTGGTTTTCCCGTTTGAATGGTTTTACACTAGTAATTTTTTGGGGCCCTTTATAGCTTACTGTTCGGTGTGAGCCTAGGCTCCGTGTTGAAGACCGTACTTTGACCTATAATGGTTTACTTTTATAAATTTTGACTCGGATGGAGAGTTGTCTCATTGGCACTCATACCACATCTTCTTATATCTATATCCTCGATTTTTAAAAGATTTTTTCTTGTCATATGCTCTTTCAATCCTAAAATACTTTTTCACTATTTTCGTTAATCATGAATCTACCTAAGCATTAGTGGATAGTTTTTTTTTTATTACTTTGCAATCTTGTTTTGACGTCACATTAACCTGTTGGACAGTTTCAATTATTAGTCTATTGAAATTAGACACAATATACACAATATAGATAACTTGAGTAGCGGCGTGATGTTGTCATTCCTCTTTTCCTGGTTTTCATAATGCATGAAGAGAGGCGAAAGATACCAAAGGGACAATCAAACCAAAATGTCGAAAATTAACTCACAACGCCATGGTAAAACTGAAAAAGAACAAAAAACAAACAACAATACACGATACACAACATGAAAAAATTAAAGACTTGACAACACAAACCTCATCAAAAACTGGAGGAGATCTTAGATGCTCCAGAAGGATAAGCAGACCCTGCTTCACATGTTTTTAAGTTTAAACATATTTCATTGTTCAAACGGACAAATGTTTCCGACACAAGTTAGAATATGTAGAAGTTGAAACTGTTTGAGACATTTATTCTCACTATTGTTTTTTTTTATCTTTTTTTTCGGGGAGAGGGTGAGGGTCAATTTCTAGATACATGCCAAAGCAATGAGAACATTTTAATGTCCTTAATTGTATCGAATATTACATTAAAACTATATGCAACAAATCTGGGATTATCTCTTTCAGGACACCTAAGCCCAAAAATGTGTAAGTCTAAGTTGTGTATATATTCAAAAGGGGAACTGTCAAAGAAACGCCACACGTTTCTGATCACTAGCATGTGCACTTTAGCAAAGCTAATAGTGTCTTCTAGTGAAGAGTTTCTTTAAAATTACTCTGTCATTCTTTTATTATTATTTTATTAATTTAAATGTATTATATATTCATATAGAGTTGTTTGCAATTATTTTGTTAGTGGTTAACAGTGAATTGAACTTATAAACGGACTTTATTTGGTATGAGTAGAAAGCATAAGTATAAGGGTTTAACAAAATGAAAAACTCCATAATGACAATTTTGTTGAGACCAAAAAATCAGCAGTGCGCTAACATCCAATTTTTCTTCAATCCACAAATGTTGTGCCCCCCCAAACAAAACAAAAAATATGAATCCACAATAATCGACAATTAATAATGCTAAGGAATTTTTATAATCCCATATTTGGTACTAAGCAGGATTCTAATGTGATTATGCTGTCTGATTTTAAATAAAATATAATCTTACCTAATTGATTATAAATATAATAGCCATATTCACAAACCCTTGTGTTCTAGATTTACGAGAAATTACACGGTCAGATATGTAACGTTGGAGTTGTTAATTCAAATATCTAGAGAACTAAGTTTTATATCTTACGCTAGTAAAGCTAGGTATTAAAAGCAATGCAATATGTTGGTTTTTTTTTTTTATAAAGAGACTGGAAATAACAAAGGAACAATCTAAGTTCATTTGTCAAAATAGAATTTTAAAACCATTAAAAAAAAACGAAAAACGACAAAAAGACAAACAACTGTCTACAAAACGCTGTGTAGAAAACTATAGTTTGGGTTTTGGTTGAACCCTATCAAAACCAGGAATGCCCTGGAAGGGTTAATATCCTTATATTTGGCATCCGACGTGTTGCTAATGGTTAGTAGACATTCAATAATATGTCTCATTCCGTGATATGATAATCGTGTAAAAGAGGACGGAATTAGGGCTACCACAATTGGGACATATACATGGTCATCTGTGATTTAGATATTCCAAAGCGGTCAACCAAATCATGATGGCGATCGTAAATGTTCGAAATGGGGTTCGTGTTGCTTAATTAGCCTTTACTATTAAACTCAGTGCTCAGTTGACTGTTTTTTGTAGTCTTTCATTTTGTTTTTCCATGGCTTTGTCAGCTTACTTCGACAAATGAGTTGTGAAAGTTCTTTTGGTATTAATTACCTCGTTTTTTTGTGTTTTCCTCTATGAGAATGAAATGATTGAAGTTGAATAATGATCATACAGAGATTTTGCTGTTTTTAATATTGATGGTATATATAAAAAAGAAGATGTGGTATGATTGCCAATGAGACAACTCTTCACAAGAGACCAAATGACACAGAAATTAACAGCTATAGGTCACTGTATGTATTCTTTACGTTGAATGTGATAAATAATGTAAACCTTCGTACAAATGTGATACAAACAAAATAGGCATCTGATTAAATGGCAAAAGTTCATTAATAGAGACATCATTATAGCTATATCATGTATGATGACAATGGCTGCGTCTACGTCGAGGAGCAAAGTTAAAATTATCTATAATATTCAATGAGCTGCAAGAAAGACTATACATAATACATATACCATCCATATTAAAAACAGTAAAATCTCTTTTGATCATTATTCAACTTAAATGTCCTAAATATAAACAAATTGTTTAGAAGATGAATACGCATTTAACATTTAATTAGTTACTATTGCAACAAACCAGGACGAGATCTGTGAATTGTCTTGATTTTCCTTGCTTGAATTTAATCCCTAGGTATATTTTGGGATTTGAAAAGAGTGAACACTCAAGAAGCAACTTTTTATTTGATGAGTTTATATCTATAGCTTTAATCAAGACTCTCTGAAATAATTTCGGGCATATAAAAAATTTTAAACCAAGCTAAAATAGTTTTCTTGGTCCAAAGAAGTACCCTTTTTCCTATACTCTTAAACCGGTAACGTAATAAAAAAAGAAACAAAATAAACCTGTATAATCTGTACGGCACTCTTATTCTATGAATTCATCAATATTTTACAGAATTAGTAATATTATCATTATTAATATCATTATCCCTTTCAACATTCAGTTAATGGCATGGATATTCAATTTTGATTCATGAATAACCC
Source organism: Mytilus coruscus (assembly GCA_017311375.1). Lineage (NCBI taxonomy): Eukaryota > Metazoa > Mollusca > Bivalvia > Mytilida > Mytilidae > Mytilus > Mytilus coruscus. Next base: position 23,413 of record JAASAO010002085.1, on the reverse strand, counting down.
GTGTACTTTGTATTGATTTTCTCTATATGTGTCATCCAACTCTTTCCATCTCTTCATAGAAATAGTGTATCTAGTATCTTTTGATATTTTATTAAAATTTTCATTTTTAACTAATTTATTGAAAGTTTTGTGAGATGCAATTTTCATGCATGTCTCCAAGTATTCCGACAATCCAAAAAACTCTGCCTCTATAATACTATCTATTACTTGTTCAGATGTCAAGGAATCTGCCATTGCTGTGGAATATTCTGTCAATGATGCATCAATTCTTGTTAAAGTTTTTTCGGTTTGATATTCATGTGCTATTGGTAAAATAAGATGAGCGTCCGTTTCTGAAACAAATTTAAAAAGATATAGATATAAGAAGATGTGGTATGAGTGCCAATGAGACAACTCTCCATCCAAGTCAAAATTTATAAATGTAAACCATTATAGGTCAAAGTACGGTCTTCAACACGGAGCCTAGGCTCACACCGAACAGTAAGCTATAAAGGGCCCCAAAAATTACTAGTATATGTATATGTATATAGTTTAGGGAAAAAATAAACATTTTGATAGAAAGTTATTGAATGAAATAAAACAAAAATAGGCCGCAGTAGTTTATTGATGATTAAATCTCATTAATTCATTGAAAAGCTACAAACCAAGGTAAACAACAACAAACTAGAGGAATCTAGTTAACTCAAAATGAGCTAGACCGGTTCGTCGAAGGGATAAACGTCTACTGCTATGTATGCCACACCCACATATTCAATTCAGGAATTATGACAATTGTTCCCATTCGTTAGATGTGTCTGAGCTTTTGGTTTTGCCATTTGATAAGGGACTTTCCAATTTGAATTTTCCTTGGAGTTCGGTATTTTCGTTATTTGACTTTTTCCATCACGCGAATCAAAACTCAGTCAAATTATCACAGTCGTAATAAAAACAAATGTGAACGTGTTAATGAAGATGTTTTCAGTAAACGTGAACCAATTTACAAAATTTGACGAAAATACATATCTATAGAGGCAACTAATTGAGGTGTCTAATCAAACTTTCTTTAACATTCCTATCACTTACATGTATATTGTTAAACTCAGTCAAATTAAAGGGATTTTTAAACTAGAGTTATATGTATGTGCCGTGTTTATATAAATACAGAATTGAACGAACAATGACCTCTCTCCATGAAGAAGCAACAAAGAAATAAGATATGACAAAACATTTATTATATACAGCTATATGTAACCATCATGAAGTATAAACATATAAAATTAAACAAAACAAAATGAAAAATGGCGCTACGGGCAGCATAGAAATGAAAAGAAATATACTTTGATAATCAATAATAAGTAAGAACCATATTTCAATAAGACATTAAATTCACATTATTCAAGCATTTATGGCAGGATTTGCACTGACGACAGAGTACAGAAATAGTAATGTGATTTCAAATAACTTTGACCCTGTTCTTTGAATCACAATTGAGAAGAAAGTTGCCTGCCTTGGAACCCGTTTTATTCAAGACTGCTTGACTCTCAGTTAATGCTGTCCCTATTCTGAAAGAATATCCATTGTATTTATCCGCATTGAGTCTTAAGTGTGACAATGTTGTTTTAAACTTATCTGTACTCTTTGTAAAGCTAAGTTGCTACTGTCAACCCATATTGAATGTTATCCGTTACACTTTAAGATCTCTTGAAGTTTATATATAAACTGTTTATGTGGGAAAATGTCACAATTAGTTTTAAACTGTTTAATGATTACCCATTGACGAAAATTGTCAGTTTGTTTATACCTTTAAATGTAAAATAACTTGACAGTAAGACACACATACTACATCATCGTCGGTTAGGTTAAAAATGGGTCAAATGACCGTATCAAAATGAAATAGGATATACGCATTCCGAACCACTCATTACCCCATAACATCGCAGCAGTTACTATCGGATATAATTCCGTGTACGTCATAGACAATGATAATTCATATGAACAGGACATAAACCTTACAACCATCGATTTTTTAAATAACCTGTGAATACTACGGTTGTCGCAGGATAAGTATATAAATCAAAATCAGAAGCAGTTACTAAAATATCATCTATAACGAAGGAGCTATATGAAAGATCGCCCTGGAACAATTACTCTCATAGCATTTTCATCGATTCGGCCTAATTTATTTGCGAAAATCTTGCTTCCATGATAACAGTATCCAAAGTAATACTTGTTTATCTATACCCGTAACTGGTCCCAAAGTTTATGTGGTGCAATATGAATATTAAGTGAAGTAAAGCCTAAAACAAAGATTCCAATCGTAACATAGACATTAGCCGAAGGTCAGCCAATTGATAAATGTCGTCGAGCATGTTCATTGATGTTCAGTGCAAAAGATAAATTGATAAATATTTTAAGACTTGAACGATATCTAAATGCTAGTCAAGTGCAAATATAATGTATCTTTTTTCTATTAAATCGATACAAATATTATACAATTGGATGAATATGGACTAACTTTAAAGCATTATATATGTATATGTTCGTTTCACAGTACTTTGTGGCACAATCGTAATACTCAATGAGTTTAATGGCCTCATCAATTTGTATGTGAAAGTGAATCATAATCTTTGTTAGTAATATCATCAACACTGCAATATTCATCGTTATCGTGGGGCGCTAATAAAATATTTTTTCAACATTTGTGCATAGATGTTTTTATTAATCAAGAATATATTAGCTATTCAATCATAACTTTAAATAAAACATTACAAATTAGTGTTCCCACTTACCTTTTAATTCATCCTCTTCAAAGCCAGGTAAGGTGTATCTTAAAAACAGACCAAATCCACCCGGGTCCTTTCCTTGAGAGTTATTTCTTTAGCATTTTTCTCTTTGAAATCAGCGCTCAACATTTGTTTGAAAACTGGTGATGCATCCATGAGTTGCTTTTTGTTGACATGAAACTGTATTTTGCCAACTTTAAGTGTTAAATCGTGGCAGGCAAAAGGAGAAATGATATTCATGAATTCTTCCGTAGATATGTAATCAGGATCTTTCTTAATCTTCTTTGGCTTGGACATAATTGATTCTGATTTCTAGGCAATGGTGACGTCGACTTTAAACAAAACTGGCAGTGATTCATAAATTATGATTTTAACGTGATATACTCATTTATAAAACCAAGTTGTTGTGTGAAACGTATCTTATATTACCTCTTAAATATTACGATTCAATACGGAATACAATTTTGCTTTGAAAATATACAATGTAAATTGTTATTACGAGCTTTATTTAAAGTTAGAATATCCAGGCCCTCAGGACTCAGTCTTTAGTATTCTATGTTGTGTTTGGTGTATTGATGTTATTCTTTTTTTCTTTTGGTTTTTTGCCATAGATATAGGCAACAGTAGTATACCGCTGTTCAATAGTCATAAATCGATTTAATTGAAACAAATCCGGGTCACAAACCAAAACCAAGGAAACACATCAACTATAAGAGGAAAACAACGGAACTACAGAAACACTGAACTGCTACACAAACAAACGCCAACAAACATAGAAACGGACTATTTGATAACAACTGCCATCTTCCTGACTTGGTACTTGACATTTTAAGTGTCGTTGACTTATGAAAATGAATATCTCTTTGTATCTTTCGCCTCTCCTTTGTCATAAAGAGCGAATGCCAATTCTGCAAACTTTGTAATTTCTTAATTTGATACTTTTCAAAATAAGAAAAAATAAAAACCTTTAAAAATGGCGCCGACAAAATGAATCTGAATATAATTTTGTAGTTGGAACATTTTTAATCTGATGTGTATTTGCATTCAAAAATTGGTGTCAAACACACACAAAAAACCCAATCTTAAACATGTTAAAATTAGTTTTTATATATATATATATGTATAATTTTGTATTTACCTAAATACAGAACACTGTCACGTCCTTTCCTGTTACTGTTAAATATCAGTTGTGTATTAATATATTGACTTCAAGTGTGTGACACTGTTAATCCAGGTATCGTCACATATCATAACCCTTGATATATTTATTCTATCCATTCATTAGAAGCAAGCAATTTAAATGTTAAAATGTACATTATTTGATATTTTGAATACAGACATTGGTTTAAAGTTATTTTAACTATAACTTAGGTTTGAAGAAAATGTATTTAGACAAAACAAAGCAAATAATAGAATAATATTTCACAAAACTGAAGCTCACTATTATGACTAATACAATTATGGTCGAAAATATTATAATAATATTTCAATATGTTTCCAAAACACCAATAGTTGCTATAAATAAAAATAAATAATCGTTAACTGAAGCCGGTAGAATTGTGACAGGGTAAACAATGTATTCTGAATAAATTCATTAAAAAACTGACTAGTATAAAAAATCAGTCTGTAAGTAGTGAAAAACGGAAACTATCAATATTTTATACATTTGTTAATTGTCATGCCCTCGAGTATCTTCTAGACCTATTGTTACTTTATCTTTCGACTAGAGTTAAACTTGCTAATGTTAAACAGTCACGCTGAATGGTGGTGAGAAATCAAAAACGGAAAAACAGATAACGAAAAAAACAAAAAATGAAAAGCGGAAATATTTTCGTTTTTCGTTTTTGATATCTTAAGGAAAGAGGAAAGTGTTATCGTTTCTCGTTAATCATATCATAAAAACATAACCAAATTACGACATTTGAATTCACTTTCTCTTTTAAATTATGTGGAATTATTAATAAAAGAACGATTTATATATATTTTTTTCCCATAGCCTTCAAAATTAAAAGTTGTCAGCATAGTTTGTTTCATTCCTGACGTTTACTTACATAATTACGGAGGGCTGGTTAGGGCCACATTTAAGTAAACAAATTTCAGTCGTATTTGCGACATGATTTGTCGTAATAACGACATTATTTGTCGAACATAGTAATAACAGAGTTATTGCACCCCCCAGCCAATATAAGGAGTGAAAATCAGACTATACAAAATATTGGCTCAAATATTTAGTTAAAAGATTAGCAAATTATATGTGAATACAAACCTCGAAAACGGCAACGTTATACTAAACATTCCAGTTCATAAATTATGTAATTGTACTAAGCTAATTTGACTTCATGGGTTTGGCTATTTCATTTAGGATACTTTGCAAAAGGTTAAAAAGTAAAATGACAAAAACACCGAACTTCAAGGAAAATTCAAATTGGATAGTCCTTTATCAAATGGCAAAATCGAAAGTTCAAACACATCAAACGGATAGAAAACAAGTGGTTAATATTCTGTCTTTTCAAACATAAGGTCACGTGTGTACGTAATGAAGGTTTTAAATACATGTATATACATTTTCATGTACAGAAATCATATATGTTGTACTGTCACAGGGTTGAATGTGCCGTTGGTCGACTAAGTTTCCCTTCGAGAACTACTCGCCCGCTAGTTATTGCCTCGATATTGATGTAATTGAAGTTATACAAATTGTTTGTAAAATTTATAGTTCATATAACTTTGTGATGCTGCTAAACTTAAAAATTGCAACAGTCATTACGCAATGCTGAATTCTGAAACGCTTTTGGCCATTCTGTTTTGATCCAAATTGCTTTTTACTTAAAGGTCGGAAAAATTTAATATATATTGTTACGGCCAGAAATCACCTTTAAATTGTAGCCAACAAAAGACACAAATCAATAATAGAACTTAACAAGATTTATTATACAATTTTACAAGAAATATTACACAAATAGAATATGTCAACTTAACTGTTGAAATATATGTCCGATCCTTTGTTTGTCTTTTCTTTATCCGGAATTCTTCTCTTAACTGTAACGGAATATTTCTAATAAGTTCACAGTCTAGTATGATGTAGTTAACGCAATTAAAAGTGTCAATCCAACAACTCCAGAGGCAGAAATCTTCTGAGAATCCAAGTATATTAATGTCTGATCTGTCTAATTTCGGTGTCGGTATACTATTATATAGTTGTCATGCAAACTTCTAAGACACTGTAGAAGGGAAACTCCTAGAAAACTGTAGACGGGAAACTTCTAGAATACTGTAGTTTAAATTACGCATCGTGGATTATGATCATTCCAGAATTATTATGTAAGTCAAAAAGAAAGTTCTAATCATTCCATCAGTATCTATGAGTGTTTCTGTGATTTCTAAACTGCACAATTAGAACACTATTTTGTAAACAACTATGTAAACATCTTATAAGGCCACACAAAACAAATTAGGCTAAGATAAATAAACATGTTAATGACAATATCATAACACCTCCCCCCTTTAAAAAAAGTTTGAGTGTAGCAAGAACTTTTCATGATCAATATATACAAGAATATAAGAAATATACAATGTTATTAATAAGATCTAGATAAAGCATCTGCTATTACATTATCTGTACCTTTAATATGTTTTACAATAATATCATATTCCCGTAACAATAAACTCCACCTAGTCAACCTTTGGTTCTTGTTTCTCATTTTTGTATAAAGGTGAAGGGATTATGATGACTATAAACAAGAATAGGATGTATAGTCACTGGTGTTAAACTGATCATGGTAACTGCTGTTACTACGATCCCAATATGACGGAGGAAAAAATAAGTAAAATCGTTTTCTGCTAATTTCTCCGTGTAAACATGTTGTTTTCAAGAATTACTCAGCCGCCAGGTTGATCTGTTCGGTTTTGTGTGTGTGTGTGTGTGTGTGTGTGTGTGTGTGTGTGTGTGTGTGTTCTGGTACACGTATGTCAATGAGGACATGCGTAAGTATACACACCAGTAAGTGAGGACTTCACTCACAACTAAGGACGTCCTCAGAAGTAAATTGTATGATTATCGCTAAATTGCTTTAATTTTCAATGAAACATAAAATAAAAAGAAAAAATAAGCAAGTCTCACTCGCCGTCTATTATGAGTAAGTGTGAACTATGTGTGTACATCAACTATTAAACGCCATTTTGTGGTCGTGCTATGTATACATAATATCACCAGTGCGCATGCTTCAAAATCGGAACAAGATGGCGGCATCTGGAGGAGCAAGGTACTTGTTTTTTCAACATTTTATCACGTTTTCCTTTCATTATCATTCATGTTTTTTTTATTTAGGAAGGGCAATGCCCTAAAATTTAGCATGAGCTGCCGATCGACCATAACTACAGTCCCAGGCAGGGGCGGATGATGGATTCAGCTTTTATCAAAGGGCGTAATTCCATGAAATGCCTATAAAATTGGTAGATTTTCAGCCGAGTGGAGTGATGCAACAAAATTTGGACGATTTTATGTCATTTTATGCAAAAATGATACTGTTTCAGATCAAAAGAGGGAGGGAGTATGCCCTATACCAGAGTTGGTAAATTTACCAGCCTGCCTGAGGATGCACGGCTGGTAACTTTCAAACAGGGCTTGCTATTTTTCCCCAAATTTGTATAGCTATATAAATAGCAGAAATTTTTTAAATTTGTGTTCAGGATTAGCTTGAAATATGAATGAATTTGCTACCCTTACATAATTTCCCATTCTCAACTCTAGAAGTATGAAAGCGATTTAATGAAAATATGTGGTCAGTCACTGTGGCTCTTTTATTTTAAGAATGCATGGACCTCATTTGATGAGCAGTTTGCAGTTATAGCCTTCTATTTCCATTTAGTAAAAAGGATTTGTCTGATCACGGAGTATGACCAGTGTTTGATCTATGTTTGAGAAAAGTTTTTTTCATTCAAAGTCCACGATGGATGATTACAATGATAAAAAATGTACATGTAGTTGTAAAAAGGTTTCAGAAGTAAGCAGCGGAATGTCTTACGAAATCCATCACTGAGAATGCTGCATACATTACAAGGCTTAAATATAAGGAACAGGATCCGATTATGCATGCATTGTTTTATGTTTGTAGAAATTTTCTGTCCAATTCAAGTAACAAAGACCAACCCTTGTTCGATGCAGGGCTCAGAAAAGACCATAAATAACTCTATCATGCACGTTATAATATACGACTATATTGTCTTACATTGTATATACAGTTCTTTTACTAATTTTGTTTTCACTTTGAGAATATTATTTTATAAAATATAATGAAAAAAAATTCGCTGAACTATTGTACATTATTGTTTAGGGGCCAGCTGAAGCCTGCCTCCAGGTGTGGATTCTCTCGCTTGTTGAGACCCATTGGTAGGCTTGAAGGTTGGGTCACAGGTAAATACACACTCCAGAATATAAACCTGGAATGTGTTTCAAAATACAAGTACCTGGGTTTATATTTAAGCTCATCTGGCTCATTTAGTTATGCTCAAAGTGAACTGTACAAGAAATCCTTAAAAGCTTATTATCAATTGCGGAAAGATTTTTTATCACTAAATCCTAACATCAAAACAAGTATTCATGTTTTTGATCACACTGTGAAACCTATTTTATTATATGGTAGTGAAGTATGGGGAATGTTTAATTCTCTTTCCTCTAAATATAAGAAGGAAGATGTATCTCTTGAAAAATTATATTCAGGTTTACCGATGAGAAACTTCACATTAAATTTAACAAATTTATACTTGGTGTGCACAAAAAAACAACAAATGTTGCGGTAGATCTCCAATTTATTTTAATATAATTAAAGCGATGCTATTGTATTGGTATCGATTAGACAATTTAGGAAGTAATTTTCCTCTATTAAAAGAGGCATATGAACAATTTAAAACACTACACCAACTGAATAAAACATCATGGTATGGTTCAATAAATGTTATATTGAAGTTACTTGGAATAAATGATTGTACAAATGCAGTGTGTGAAACCTTTGTTTTTCTTACTCGCCAAATTGGCGAGCAGCTTTTCATTTCAACTCGCCAAATTGAAATTCCACTTGCCAGCTTGGAGAGTGACCTAATTTGGGACTCACCGTCTTTTTCATACATAATTATTAAAAGATATTATTCCAAGTGCACTTACTAAATGTATGTACTTATGTACATTATTTTTATCCATAACTGGTAACTTGACAATTTAAATTACTATTTACATATAGTAGTCTCAGTTATATAAGGGAGCAGTCAACTTATCTTTTGATTAACTTGGAAGAGGGTATCAAATAGAATTTTACCACAGCTGACAAATCAAAAGTTATTTTATGTCATAACCAGATCTAGACTTCCTTACCTCAATGATTATGGATAAATCTTAGTACAAATGCTGGATTTTGAGCATTCTTCTACTATAATTGTCACTTTTTATTTTATAAAACATGAATAATTACACTGTGTGGAAAAGTTCTGCACCAAAGGCTTTTTATATTGAGTTTCTGGTTTTGCTTTTTTTATTTATTTTTTTTTTTTTAAATTATTTAGCCTTAAAACTTTTCCATATTGAAATTACTATTTCATAATGAACTTGTTTAACATTCGAGAAGTATAAAAAATGGCTTTCAAATCTGGTCGACGAATACAATGTCCATCCTGTATTTTGCTTAAAATAAACATACATGGACCATAGGAAAGTAATAAAATTATAAAATGTTTTATTTGTAACCCACTGATACCCCACTGTATGCAAATTACATTTATTTTAGTCATTTCAAGAAATTAAAATCAGTGAGGTGGGGATCGTATAATAGGTTTTAGCACGCTGATTCAATGAAGTGTCAATGTTTTAGTTTGCCATCACTTCCTGGGTATATGCACAAGGATATGTCTTTTTTACCCTCTTTGCCATGGTATTTGCCTTTTTACCCTTCACACAATGCCTGATCATTTGTGTGTTTTATTAAATACAGTTAGTGAAAGAATTATGGTATAAAATCAAATATTTAACTTAATCATCCATATTGATATGCAGTGTAATTAAACAAATAATACCCCAAGGGTAACTGGGGAATAGAAATATGGTCACTACAGGTCTTCTTCCAACGGGCAGTAAAACCCTTGCCAAAGTGGGCGTCCGTTTGGCTGTGCGGGATGTATCAAGCACGCAGCCACGTCCGGTCAGAATGGGGACGTTAAATCTGATGCCTCGTGTAGAGAGTGCCACGCTCTCTGCACGTTAAGAACCCTTTTAACAACTCTTTGAGGGGTCCATAGGTGGCCTGTTGCAAGGCAAAATTTCTGTTCCTATCCATGCCCAATATACCCTCATTTTCCAGTGGCAGCAGGGTGTGGAAATGCTATGCCCGACTCGCCCGACTCGTACATTTGAACAACCAGACAAGTAATTTTTTTGTCTGGGTTGCCCATGGACAAGTAAAAATTACAGTTGACAAAATTCAATTTAATAAAAATATAGATTTATATTATTTTATGTAAAAGAAACCAATGATCAACACGTGAAAACATATATTTAAATCAAAACATCAATGTTCATGACGACAAGTATTAAAAAAAACGAAATAGATCGATAACCAAAATTAAAAAATAAGTATGCGAACCGGGTCTCATAAACATTGCGATATCTTTGTCCATTGAGTCGGGCGGGGATCGTCGATTAGGTTTTATTTGCCATCTCACAGAAGTGTTATTTTAATTTTTCATGATTGAGGTCTATCGAGATGGATAAATACCTGATAAAAACACCTAGACCGGGTAATCAAGACACAAAGAATGAAAATGAAAATGACGACTCGAGTTAAAAAACGGAAAACACAGGTGGAGAAAGACAAGGAATATGGAAAAAAAAAAAAGCCGAAGCGAGAATTCCAGACCTCGTGGCTCTTCAGTGAAGACACTTCTGAAAATAAATGACATTTTGCTCAATTGGTAGGAAACACCCACAACTTGCTGATTAAAAGTCTTACTTTGTTGGCAAATTAAAGGGACCGTTGGTGGCCCATCAATGCTCTGCAAAACACCAAGCTTTTCATATAAAAGAAAACAGTAAAATTAAACAGGTGTGTGGGGAAATAGACAAAACCTTGATTGCCCTGGCCGCTAGATGTTTTTTGGTTGTTTTGCTGTTGGGTTTCTGTCTCATTTATGTTAAGCCGATACCTCCTTTTATTTATACACATCAACAAATATTAGAAACATCATTTATATTGTAATACAAAACAGTTTTACGGTGACCTATAGTTGTTAAATTCTACGTCATGTGGTCTCTGGTAGAGAGTTGTCTCATTGGCAATCATACCACATCATTCTATTTTTCTATTAAGAATCATACATGCTCACAGTAAAATACTTAAATATTTATAGGGAAATTCAGGGCAATTAACTTTTTTTCCGGACAAGTAAAATTTAGAGTTTAACTTGCCCAGGGACAAGTGCTCACAACAAATATTTCCACACCCTGGGCAGTCTAAATTCCTGACTTTCATCCTGGACGGCCTCTATTACAAGACCTACCTATTGTATTTATTGTTAATTTGTTCTCGTCCTGAACATGCATGAAATATTTGCCACTGGACGTTAAGCAACCAACAATCAATCAATCAATTAAACAAATAAAAATATGTGAACATGATATATATCTGTTCATTATATGGTTAGATTTTATATATGTATTAGATACACCTATGAGCACGTTAGCCCGATCGGGTGAATCTAATTTACACCAAGATATTATTGTAAATGCAGAATGATAGTTCTCCATAATTTAGGAGGGGGGTCTTTCAGCGATTTGACCATATGTTATAGAAAAGCAGGATAAATGCAGGATATCCAATTATATTTAACGACATCTTGGTGTAAATATATATCTATATCTTTTAAACCTACCAATATTGTTTGGTTTCTAGTGCAATGACTGTAGGTAAAATAATATTCATTGCTGAAATATATCCAATAGAAAAGTGAATGCATAAGCAACACAACAGGTGCCACTAGTGCCACAGGAACTGCTTACACTCCCAGAGTTCCTGTCCACCCTACTTTTTTTATAAAAGGGTTTTAATTATGCTGCTCAATCTTAGTTTTCTGTGAAGTGTTTTATTAAGGTTGTCTGTATTTCTGTTGCTTTTCTTATTCACTATGGTGTTGTCTGTTTTAAGCTCACCTTTCCTATAAGGAAATGTGAGCTTTTGCCATCACTTGGCGTCCGTCGTCGTCCGGGTCGTGCATCGTCATCCGTCGTCCGACGTCCGTGTAAACTATTTCAAACATCTTCTCCTCTGAAACTACTGAACCAATTGCAGCCAAACTTATGCTGAATGATCCTTAGGGTATCTAGTCTAAAGTTTGTGTTTTATTTACAGTTTCGTGAAGAACATGGCCGCCATAGCTAAAAATAGAACATAGGGTAAAATGCAGTTTTGGCTTATATCTCTGAAACTTAAGCATTTAGAGCAAATCTGACATGGGATTAAAATGTTCATCAGGTTAAGATCTATCTGCCCTGAAATTTTCAGACGAATCAGACAACCCGTTGTTGGGTTGCTGCCCTGAATTGGTAATTTTAAGGAAATTTTGCAGTTTTGGTTATTATCTTGAATATTATTATAGATAGAGATAAACTGTAAACAGCAATAATGTTCAGCAAAGTAAGATCTACAAATAAGTCAACAAGACCAAAATTGTCAATTGACCCTTAAGGAGTTATTGCCCTTTATAGTCAATTTTAACAATTTTTCGCAAATTTTGTAATCTTTACAAAATCTTCTCCTCTGAAACTACTGAACCAATTGCAGCCAAACTTATGCTGAATGATCCTCAGGGTATCTAGTATAAAGTTTGTGTTTTATATTATGTTTCATAAAAAACAAGGCCGCCTGGCTAAAAATAGAACATAGGAGTAAAATGTGGTTTTGGCTTATATCTCTAAAACCAAGGTATTTGAGAAAATCTGACAATGAGTTAAAGTGTTCATTAGGACAAGATCTACCTGCCCTGAAATTTTCAGCCAAATTGGATAATTTAAAGGAAATTTTGCAGTTTTAGTTATTATCTTGAATATTATTATAGATAAAGATAAACTGTAAATAGTAAAATGTTCAGTAAAGTAAGATCTACACAGGGTTTTCAATAAGCACCGCACACTGCGAAATTTCCCCATTTCAAATTAAGGAAATCGCCGGTTCAAATTGTGTTTCCAAATAAAAATTAAATAAATAAAACTGTGCTATCGTTGTGTAAAACAAGTTGTTATCGATTGAAATTGACTTTTGTCTTCGCTTGCGCTTTGTTTAGGTGTTCTCGTCGAGGTCCGCGTTATAATATATTTATAGATTCTTGACAACGTTACGAAGATGGATAAGGAACGAGACATCCGAAATGATTTTTAATGAGATCATTTGTGCCCTTTGAAAAGGATAATTCTACATCTTAGTAAAACGCCCTTTTGTCACAGAGAGAAACCACATGTTGATCCAAGATAACAAGTAAACAAGCAAAAAGAACAGCCCCCATAAAGAAAAAAGAAGCAGGTGAAAACAGAATCACATATTATGCAATTTACGCATGAATATCGATAGTTGTTGTGACTGACAATTCTTTAATAATGATCATAATAATTTTCGGATCCATTCAACGCTGATATGGTTGTCAAGTATATATAATTATTGACCCGGAGCTCAACGAGAACACACAATATGTCAGTGTAACAACAGGTCGATGTACATGTATTGTTTATCCTGTTTCCAGTTTCTGTTATAGTTTTATAGTCTAACCTACTCTGAAAATTTCGATTATAAAAAAAAAAATCACAGAAATTTTATATAGGTTGGTTGGCCTGCAATTTTGTTTTGTGCATGTTATTTTTTCAATTAGTTATTAATAAAGAATGATTCTACAGCAATTGGAATTGTGGATGTAAACCCTACCATATGGAGAGCTGCAGCCAGTTTTCTGTCAATATGTTAATGTATGCAATATCACAATTTACTAATAAGATTAACCTTACTAAAAAAAAAAAGCTAAAAAAAGATATTATTCCTATGAAACCTCATTTTTTATGCACTTGTAAACAGTATGAAAATGCCTCAAAGTGCACCATTTTCAATGTAAGTAAAAAAAATTTCGTGGGGTCCCCCGTCTTTTATCAGCCGCTTCAAATTAGTAAACAGCCTGTTCACTTCAAACTTGTTGAAAACCCTGTCTACAAATAAGTCAAATGATCAAAATTGTCAATTGACCCTTAAGGAGTTTTGCCCTTTAAAGGAAATTTTACATAATTTGTTCATCATGTTTGTTACTTTCAAAATCTTCTCTGAAACTATTGAAGTAAATTCAGCCAAACTTGGGCTGAATGAACCTTAGGGTAACTAGTATGCATTTTATGTTTTATTTTCTTGTACGTCAAGAAACATGGCCACTGCAGCCTAAATAGAACATAGGGGTAAAATGCAGTTTTGATAAAAAAAAATTTTTTTTTGCTGTTTTTGGTTATTTATCTTGAATATTATTATTATAAATAGGGAGACACTAAAATATGACAGATACAAAGAACATTTAAATGGCATTTTTAAGCACTCATTAATATACATTGAAAAGCAAAACTAATCATTGATGAAAGATTTAAGCAAAAAAAATACAGGTGAGCGATTCAGGCTCTTGAGAGCCTCTTGTTTTATTGCCCTATGGTATCTACTTTCTCTTTTTAGACCGGTCATTTTTTGTTACATGTATGTATTAGATGTAAGCTTCTCATATCTGAGGGTCGTCAGACCCGAAGATATGAGACGATTACATCTGATTTACATAGAAGTAATAAATAAATATTTCATCTTTTCTCTTGTTCTAAAAAAAAGCAATTAGTTTTTTTATAAAACAGGAAAAGTGTTATTATCTCAAATTTTCCAGATGCAGTAACACTTTCAGAAGATGTTTTTTTGTTATGGATTTGGAATGAAATCTTAATTGCGTCTATTTTTCTGTCATCAAATTGATACCTTATCACTGCTTTTGTATGGCAACATGAATCGCTGTACTATCTTGTCTTTTTTCTGGTTTAATTGCCAAAACCGAACTTTTTGCTGATAAATGATAACACTTCTATATAAATACCCTAATAAAAGCTATAATTACCAAAGTCCTCCTTTCCATACATCTTCTCTTTTTTAACTGTGATATATTTAGTTGATTTTGACAACTCATGTTCACAGATAGCTTGGTGAACTTCCTCCAAGGAATGTACACACAGAACCTCATATGTATACAGATGTATCTGGGGTAGTAAGTCAGCAATCAGGCAAAAGTAGGTCACTTGGACCCACATTTCATGCTTCAATGACTGGTTCAGTTCAATGTTCATATCTCAGCAACTATAAGTTGTAGGATCATGTAAACTTTTATGTACAGGGGTAGTAAGTCAGCATCCAGGCAAAGTAAGTCACTGTGACCTATATTTAACTCTTTATTGACTTTAGTTTTAGTTTAATGTCCAAGTCAGTTATTCACCAACTGTGTTAACAATTCAGCATTCATGGAAAATTTGTAGGTCACTGTCACCTACATTTTATGCATAATTGACTTTGGTTAACGTGTGAAAGATACAGCAAGACTGCTACTGGTTCCTATGTGCTACAACGAGGCGAACTATGTAATCGTTGATTACCTATGTTTTATCTCTTGTATCAAAAATCGGGGAATGTCAATATTACTTAATGAAATTCAATGAAACTTTCACATATTATTGTCATGGTGGATAACCTACGTCATTGTCACATGATTTGACGGACAAGGAACCCACGAAAAGGTAAACAAAGCCCACTTTAAGACACGATATCTCAGGTTCTCCTGAAGCAAATAAAAACTAAAATGGCAAGACCCTGCAGTAGTGCTACTTTTATGCCATATTAATCATTTGGAACAGATCTTATCAGATTTTGCGAACACTTGAAAACATGACGTAGGTTATCCACCATGATTGTGCACCTTCTATTTTAAATTTTAATTCAAATGAATTTTGGGGTTTCCATAGCAAAACATCACATAGGGGAGCAGGGGTACATACCATTTAGTGAGCTTTGCTCACAGTATTTCTGGTTATATTACATATTAAATGCTGTTTTGTTCATAAAAGACAAAGTGTTAACTTTGAAGAATGTCATACATGTATTAGAATTTGGATTTTAGCATGATACTTATTTATTGTAGGTCGAGGAAAAGGAAGAAAGATATCGATGGACTTGGTGGACTGGAATACAGATCAGACCAGACGGCGGACAGTCAAATAGGTATATCATGGTGATTATGGAAGTTGCTGTTTTTGCCTTGTTGCTATTGTAGTCTTGCCCATTTGTGTACAGATCATTGTGTCTTCTCTCCATGTAATATTGTATACACAATTTCTAGTGTTATCCCCATGCAGGCCTTTAGGGTTTTCGACTCCTTCTTGTTAGAG
Source organism: Mytilus coruscus (assembly GCA_017311375.1). Taxonomy (NCBI): domain Eukaryota; kingdom Metazoa; phylum Mollusca; class Bivalvia; order Mytilida; family Mytilidae; genus Mytilus; species Mytilus coruscus. Next base: position 7,177 of record JAASAO010002085.1, on the reverse strand, counting down.
AACTAATTAACAGAATTTGACCAAACTTGGTAGAGATTATCCCCATGAGGTCCCTTCCAATTTGTGTGACTTTGGTGCTGATTCGTCAAAAAGCATGGCTGCCAGGACTAATCATGCTAATTGAATTTTCTTATTGGCCGATTTTCTAAGATCTTCTTCTTGAGAACCCATGCAGGGATTGAACTGAAATTTGGTAGATATGTTCCCATTGAGATGTCTTAATCAAGTTAATAAGTGTTGTTACTTTAGTAGTTGTTTGAAGATTGTAAATACATATAGCCACCAACCGAGGTCAAAGTTTATCATGTTACCCTGAAATCCTATTGGGAATGACATTTTTGTCTTGCCTGCAACAAAAAGTCTCAGTATGTGAGACATTGGGATTACAATCCAGTGGCAGTGGCAGCGGCGAAAACTATTTGTATTAGGCTTTTATATTTCAGAGGTTAGTAGACCTGGAGGCTTCATACTTTGTATATAGATGCCTTATATTACAAATATTCCGTTGGTCATATGTCCATTGTCTTTGAACTGATTTTCATGGTTCAGAGACTGCTTGAAAAAAAAGTAGTTTTTTTGTTACATCAATTTCTTACTTACAAATGTATTATGAGTAAAATGATAACTATATTTGGTATATAGGTTCCTGGCAAGGTCTACATGTCTGTCAGACAGGGTTAACCTGACCTCAACCTCATTTTATGGATCAGTGATCAAGGTTAAAGTTACATGATTAGGTCCGTTTCTTAAGTGCGGTAAGCAGTAGGTCAACAATATTTGGTGTATGGAATGATTGTAAGGTGTACATGTCAGTCTTACAGGTTTTATCTGACCTTGACCTCATTTTCACGGTTCATTGGTCAATGCTAAAATTTTGTGTTTTGGTCTTTTTTTTTTTAATGCTATAAGTAATAGGTCAACTATAGTTGGTGTATGGAATGATTATAAGGTGTTCATTTCTGTCTGGCAGGTATCATCTTTCCTTGACCTAATTTTCATGGTTCATTGGTCAAAGTTTCAGTAGTAAGGTCCTTTTCTAAGATACTATAAGCAATAGGTCAACTTTATTAGATGTATGGAATGATTGTAAGGTTACATGTCTGTCTGGCAGAGTTCATCTGAACTTGACCTCATTTTCATGGTTCATTGGTCAATGTTAAGTTTTCCTGGTTATGTCTGTTTCTCAGTTACTATAATTAAGCAATAAGGTCAACTATAATTGATATATGGGATGATTGCAAGATGTACGTGTTTGTCTGGCAGGGTTCATCTGACCTTGACCTCATTTTCATAGTTCATTGATTAATATTAAGTTTTCATGGTTTGGTCTGTTTTTTGTATACTATAAGCAATAGAAACTATATTTGGTGTATACATGCAATGATTGTAAGGTGTACATGTCTGTTTAGCTTGGTTTATCTGACCTTAACCTTTACCTTATTTTAATGGATCATTGATAATGTTAAGTTTATGTTATACTTGTTGTAAAACTTTATCTTTAGGACTTACAACATAGAATAAATCATATAAAGCAGGCGAGACATTTCAGCGTGTGCACTCTTGTTGTCTTCTGTTTGAGAATTACTAATCAGAATTTGTCATTATTTGACCAAACTTAGTAGAGATCCTTCCTATGAGGTCCTCAACAAATGTTGTTACTTTGGTGCCAATTTGTCAATAAATATAGTTGACAGTCATTATCTTAAGTGGGGGTATGCTTTAGTGGGTGGGACATATTATTTTTTTTCGTGACAAATACACTTTTTCCGCTTTATTCTATTAGAAAAAACATTTTTTTTATAACATATAAGAAGAAATATTTTGAAACAAGATTTTAAAGGCCACACCAAATTAATTTCTAGTTCTTTGGACCCCTACTGTAGAATAAGAGGAGTGAACATGAATAATTTTATTTTACTCACATGACATAATTATTGTTGTTTTGTAGACAGTGACACAGAAGATGACTACATTGATGTTAGAAAGCAAAGCACAAAATAGGTGAGAACAAAGAATTAATTAAAATATGTTAAAGGCATGAAACTTGGACAGAAGCTTGACAGTATTCAGAAAATTTGAAAAATATTTATTCTCATTTTCCGTGTTTTATTGATAAATGGACATATTTTTCTGCATCTACCATTGATATACAGTCTTAAGATTAAAGTTTTCAAACACCAATAACCATTATAAAATTTTACGAAACTTTGACAGATGCTTCTTATGATCAAAAGACAGTATCAAGAACAATATTTTGAAATTATTTTTCATTTTCCTAATAAACTGAATAATAGAAATTTACAAATGGACTTAAAGTCTGGGGTTAAATTTTATGACATCAATAACTTTGTTTAACCTTCATGGAATGTTACGAAACTTAGACAAGTATCTCCATGATTAAGAAATAGCATCTGAAAAAAAAACATTAGATTTACAAAGAAAATTCAGATATAACTGATAAATGGACAAGTTTGGTTGTTGGCAACCTTACACTTTAACATCAACAGCAGCAATAGCAGGCGAGACACATGATTACGCCAAACCCATTAAAAATTTATATTTATCCAACATATACACTTATGTTGAAAAAGACTTATCTGACTTTTCGTCAATACTATCTACTGTTCACTAATGTTGAAATTAGAGTTATCTGAGTAAATTTATAATTTTTCAAGTTTTCTTTTTTCTCAAAAAAGGAAAGTTTGTTATATTGTCACTGAATAAAAGATTTGGCATATGTATCAATGAGACTTCGATGTCTTTCCATTTAAGACCAGGCGATATTTAAAAAAAGTCTGTTCCCCAAACCTTGGTCATGGTTTTTAGATAGAATATAGACTGGCAAGTATTTTTTTAGAATTGCAAGGCTCTGATATTTCTCCAAACAACTTTATCTTTTATTCTTTTTAATTTTAGCCAGGAAACATGAAAAAACATCAAAGGTATTAAAAGACAAGGAGACTGACTTTAATGTTATTAACAGCCTTGTGAATTTGCCTTGCTGTGAGAAAAAATGTTTAAGTACCAGTAACATTCAGACAATACAGACCTGTTGAGCTAGGTAGTATAAAAGACCCAAGAGGAACAGTCAGATTCCATTTAGAGAAACATAAGGTATACTCAATATATATATACATATGAATAGAATTTATTTGATTGTTTGATATGCAACAATACTTGGATTTATACAATTTCATAATGTTATATAACATGCTATAATTTGGTTGAGAAAACCGTATTAAACCACCAAACCAATAACTGGCAAGTACATGTACTTTCACATACTGATATACTGAGTGTACATGCTGTCTTCTGCTTATAGCTACCTTAACTTATTAATTAAGAAGTCTAATAGAACTTAATTTAAAGTAAGTTTTATTTAGATATTTTTTTGTTTTGTCTGCAACAAAGATAGCAGACTTCTGGTAGAAAAATAAAAAGATGTGGTATGATTGCCAATGAGACAACTCTCTACCAGAGACCACATGACGTAGAATTTAACAACTACAGGTCACAGTACGACCTTAAACAATGAGCAAAACCTATTCCGCATAGTAAGCTATAAAAGGCCCGGAAATGAAAAATGTAAACCAATTCAAACGAGAAAACTAATGGCTTGATTTACGTACAAAACAATAAACGAAAAAAACAAATATGATATACAGCAACAAACAACAACCACTGAATTACAGGCTCCTGACTTGGGACAGGCACATACATAATGTGGCTGGGTTAAACATGTTTGAAGGCGCCCAACCCTCCCCTAACCTGGGACAATGGTGCAACGACACAACACAAGAACAAACTATGGTGTTTATTTTCTAAAAAATAATATGTCTCATGATACATGCAAATAATGTAGGGATATCCTTTATAAATTTTACTCATTTCTTTCAGATCAGATGAAAACATGTGGTCTTGAGATCTATTTACATTTTCCAAGTGTTTTTTATTTTTGTACACAGGTGCAATGATGCCAGTTTAGAAGACAAACAGTTGACTTTTGTGCTGACTGGTAGGAGAGTATGTGAATATGTATGGAGGATTGTGTATGGCATAAAAAGAAAGAGGTATAATACCATATTAGTATGAATAAAATAGTTAATAGGCTACACATCCATAAGACAGCAACCCAACATCAAAAGTAGCGATCCCACATTCTGTTGTAGTTTGCCTGGTTAATTTAAGGCACATAAAGAATGTGGCAGGGTTAAACATATTCGAGCTGGCTGAACCCTCCCCCTATGCTCATTCTGTGGTTCAATTTTTTAAACATAAATTACCTTTGTCAAACACTCATGTAATTTATACCAAGGGTGCCACATGTGGAGCAGGATCTGCTTACCCTTCCGAGCACCTGAGATTACCCCGGTTTTGATGGGGTTCGTGTTGCTCAGTGTTTAGTTTTCTATGTTGTGTTTTGTATACTGTTGTTTGTCTTTTGGTCATTTTGCTTTTTAAGTAAGAGTTAAGGTACAGTCTGGAGGTTTTTTAACAATTTACTTGAACGGTGTTCAATTTCCACAGTTAAAACAAATTGAAAATGTTTGTTATGACAAAAGACAAAATTTCAATAAAAGGATCGGTCAAATGGATCCCAAATAACCAAGAAAAAACACATGAATTAGGGTGGTATGAGCCCTGTAATATTTTTACATTTATAACATTCAGGTATTACTACATGAAAAAGAAATGTAGGTCTACTAATGAAGATTTAGACAGTTCTGATAAAAGATGTAGCCAACAATACAAGAGTCGCCAGTACCTTGAAGCAAAGAGTTTTGTGTCTAGTCTATGCAAGAGATATGGTGATGATCAGCCTGACATACTAGAAATACATTTGCCATCATGTCTCTCTATTCTACAAGTTTGACGGTTTATAAATCTTCCTGTGAAATTTAGAATCCCTATTTGTCTTACCCAAGGTTCTATGGAATGTGGAGTGAAGAGTTTCCTCATGTTAAAATTCCAAAGGTTTGTATGGAATAATCAGAACAAAGGTGTTGGTTTATGAACATGATGAAGGGTCAATAATGGCTCTTAAATTCAATGAAATTCATTTCAAGGTATAATCAGTAAAATTTGATAACAAAATATGCAGATGTCTAAATCATATCTGAAAATAGGAAATCATCAAGGTCTGACACATCTCAACAGTAATTATGCCAATGCTTTACCTAAAAACATATGCTATCAAATGTATTTTACAAAGATGTTAATGTGTATAAAATATATTTTTGGGTAAAGTCATGACAGACATCAATTTTGTCCAAAAACTATGTGTTAAATGGTCAAATATGTCAATGTCAACATGTTTATGAAAAAAAATTTCCTTTCTGCACTCAAGTATAAAATAAGGTAATGTGGTATGATTGCCAATGAGACAACTATCCTATAGAGTCCAAATGACATGGATTTAAGCAACTAAAGGTCACCTTAGGCCTTCAAAAATTAGAATAATTACTATACCGTACCTACTCGCTTATTAGTCGATCCGACTATTAGTCGGTTGCCCTTTTCAGCTCCAAATTCTAAAAATTTAGTCTTGACCCTCGTATAAGTCGGACAAAATTTGGACATTTTTTTTGCAGCTGACAGGTACTGAACGCCGGTAAAACCAATGCAAATCCAGGAATTATATTCATTTTCTGCATGAATGTTTGTTTGGTTTGAATTTAGTTGATGTTGATCATGATAATTTATATTGCTGTTAATAATAAAGATGTATTCATTCCTCTTGTTTTGTTCACTGTTTGATTAGCCATGTGTTGTTTACGTAATGCATCAATGATTTTGTAGGGTATGACTAACAACCTATTGTTTGAGAAAAGCGAACATAAACCAATATGAACCTGAAAAAAATTAAAAGTCAAACAATATTTTTCACAGCACACATAACTCAGTGTTAAATGGGCATGTACACTTCATAATTCTTATTATATTGTGATGATTAAAGGATTAAAAAAATTAAGTGAAGCTAATCAACTTTATATTAAAATAACTCCAACTCATTAGTGTCATCTGTTCACCTATCACTGATATTTTTCACACCTTTAGTGAATACAACTCTTTGTCTCTTAATTAGGGGTTATCAATGGATTATATTGGCTTGTCAATCAATTTTGTAATTTTGGTTTACCTGAGACATTTTAATGAATAATATTTTGATCTTGGGAATGAATCTTAAAATTATTTTTGATTATTGTATGAATTGTATTGTATTATAAGTATTGAATTGATATCATGATATCACAATAATGACACAATAACTCCTCTGAATACATCCTTTCACATAGTTGGTATATTGTTATCTCCTTTTCATTTTTGGTTCTTGGCTCTTCCTTTGGGTTTATGCACAAACCATTTGACCATGAAAATCAATACCCAAACCGGAAACAGTGGGAATTTGCAGAAAATTGATAACAAAGAACAAATAAAACACAAGGACAGTGTTGTAGTCATTTATTTTCAACAAAAACTTTTTATTTATTGATTTATGTAGGTTTGGCAATCACAAACGTAGTTTTGACCAGGAAATTCACTCCTGACCACTTTTCTCAATCTTGGATTTTTCCTCTGGTCGCTGGATCTCGTCTATTAGTCGGTACCCCTCTCTGGATTATGAATTTTACTCCCAATTTTCCGACTAATAAGCGAGTAGGTACGGTAGTTCAACCTTTTTACTTATAAAAAAAATGAACTTAATGTTGAAAGTCTTGAATAACAACTTTTTTGAAATTTCATTGGCCTGATAAAGGCTTTTTATATCATACCTCCTGCTTTATGGCAGATAGTCAACACTTCCGTCATATAAAAAAAATGTCCATTCATGCATAAATTAATATTGTACATAGAATTAAATAGATGTCCTTGTTGTTGAGCGAGACATAGCGATCCTAGATTCCTTCGTCGGCGGCATCAAAGTTTTTTTAGACATCAATAACTTTGTCAAACCTTCATGGAATTTTAGGAAATTCTAACAAATTATGACCAAAATACAGTATCCAGAGCAAAATTTTGAAAATATTTATTTTCATTTTCCGTATTTACTGATAAATGGACTTAGTTTTTTTTACAGTTAACATTCAGATTTAGTCTGAGGTTAAAGTTTTCAGTCATCAATAACTTTGTCAAACCTTCATGGAATATTAGGAAATTTGGACAGAAGCTTGTTTAT